>ML685832.1:561491-581930 GCA_007922175.1 Pelusios castaneus
TGTGTGTGTGTGTGTGTGTGTGTGTGTGTGTGTGTGTGTGTGTGTGTGTGTGTTTTAAAAGAATGTAAAGTATGGCTCAGAAATATTAATTTTTAAATAAACCCATAGAATCTAAGGTCAGAAGCCACCGATATCATCATCTAGTCTGACCTCCTGCACAATGCAGACCACAGAATCTCACCCACCCTCTACTGTAATAAACTTCTAACTTATACCTGAGTTATTAAAGTCCTCAAATCATGGTTTAAAGATTTTAAGGTACAGAGAATCCACCAGGAAGTGATCCAGGCTCCATGCTACAGAGAAAGGTGAAACCCCGCCACCCCCAGAGCATTTGACAATCTGCCCTGAGGGAAAATTCCTTCCTGACCCAAAATATGGCAATCAGTTCAACTCTGAGCATGTGGGAAAGACTCATCAGCCAGACACCCAAGAAAGAATGCTCTGTAATAACTCAGAATCCATTCCATTAAATATTCCATCTTGGGCACTGGAATATCTACCACCTGTAGTCAAAGATCAGTCAATTGCCAATCTAGGCTATCCCATCATACTATCCCTTGTATACATTTATCAAGTTCTGTTTTGAACTAGGTTTTTTGCCCCCACAGTTCCCCTTGGAAAGCTATTCCAGAATGACACTCCTCTGATGGTTGGAAACCTGAATTTAATTTCAAGTGTAAACTTCCCAGTGGCTAGTTTATATCCATTTGTTCTCATGTCCACATTGGCACTGAACCTAAATACTTCTTCTTCCTCCCTGGTATTTATCACTTTGATGTATTTATAGAGAGCAATCATATTTCCCCTCAACCTTCTTTTGGTTAGGCTAAACAAGCAAAGCTCTTTGGCTATGTCTACACTGGCAAGTTAAGTTAATTTAAGGAGGCTTAAGTCGACTTAAATTAAGCCACGTCTACGCTAGGCTTTCATTAAGTCGACTTAAGAAATTCCTTAAGTCGACTTAATGAAAGCTTAAGTCGACTTTGTTACTACCACTCATTAAGTCGACTTAAGGATGGTGTGGACATGGGGTAACCCTAAAGTCGACTTTATTAAGTCGACTTAAGGGTGGTTAGGTCGACTTAACAAAGTGGACTAAATCGACTTAAAGCGAAGTCAACTTAGTCCACTTTGTTAAGTCAACTTTAATAAGGTCAACTTTAAGTCGACTTAACAAAGTTGACTTAACTTTTCTAGTGTAAACATAGCCTTTGAGTTTCCTCTCATAAGGTAGGTTTTCATTCCACAGATCATCCTTGCAGTCCTTTGCACTTGTTCCAGTTTGAATTCATCTTTCTTAAACATGGGAGACCAGAACTGTACACAATATCCCACCAGTGCCTTGTATAATGGTGCTAACACCTTCCTATCTCTACTGGAAATATCTTGTCTGTTGCATTCTGGGACCGTATTAGCTGTTTTCATGGCCACATCACATTGATGGCTCATAGTTATCCTGTGATCAACCAGTACACCCAGATTCTTCTCCTCCATGAGATGCGTCCCAATCTTACAGCTTACCTGAGTAATGAACAGGAAAGATTGCTTTAGTCACACAACAAGGAGTCTGGTGGTACTTTTAAAGACCAACAAATTTATTTATCGCATGAGCTTTCGTGGGAAAAAATCACACTTTGTCAGATGCTTGAAGATGGGGAACTTACAGAATGCGAGCAAAATAAATATTTTAAAAAATTTAAATAATTAAAATATAATATTTTGCTCCCATTCTGTAAGTTCCCCATCTTCAAGCATCTCACAAAATGGGATTTTCTCCCACAAAAGCTCATGCAATAAATAAATGTGATAGTTTTTAAAAGTGCCACCACACTCTTTGTTTGTTTGGCTAAACTAGACTAACATGGAATTCGGTATTTAGTCACAGTTTCCTTTGTAAAGCATTAAGGGATATTCTACACTTTAAAGTTTAGATTGACCTTGCTGTGTTGCTCAGGACTGTGGAAAATTCAGACCCCTGAATGCCACAGTTAAGCCAACCTAACTTCTGGTATAGACTTGGCTAAGGCAATGAAAGAATTCTTCTGTGGAGCTCATAACCACTGGCTGGAGAAGTGGAATAACTCCATCAATGAAAAGACCCCATCTATCAACATGAGAGCCATCTACACTATGGTGCTCCAGTGCTACTGTTATACTGCTATACCACCTGTAAAGTAAATGTGGACTTAAACTCTTTCTCATAGAGTCTTAGGCCTTCTCTCCCCTAGAAATTTGTACCAATTTTACTATATTGATGAGATAGTTAAAGCTGTATCACCCTCTTGCAGTTATATCAGTATTAAGATGTTTTATAAAGCTTATGCCTGACGAAATTTCGTCTTTAAGGTGCCGCAGGACTTTCATTGTTTTTGCTATATACAGACTAACCCGGCTACCCCTCTGAAACTATATAACAGTGTAGCTATGTCCATATGGGAAGGGGAACAACTGTTTTGGTATAAGTTAATATTAGTCTATTTCAGCAAAATGAAAAAGGAGTCTTGTGGCACTTTTAAAGACTCTTTATTCTGGTATAACTACATCCATGCTAGGACTTGCACCAATATAATTATATTGGGAAAATATCATATCACATAGTTACACTGGTATATAAGTTTCGTAGTGTAGACCAGCCATCATGTATGTGCTTAATGCTAAACACGTGGCAACATGTTGGTTTGTTTATTTCAGGTAATATTTAATTAATTCACTGACATCTCTTTTACTGCCACTGGTGTAATGCTGTGTGTATTTTGGTTGATAGGAAGTTACTCCAAAGGCCAGTCTACACTGAAAAGTTACTTCAGCACACCTATATTTCTCAGGGGTGTAAAAAATCCATACCCCTGAGGGACATAATTAAGCTGACCTAACCCCTGATGTGTACATAACTAGTTTGATAGAATTCTTCCATCAGTCTAGCTGCCACCTCTCATGGAGGTGCATTTACCTACATGAGACAACCCCTCCTCTTGCTGTAGGGAAAGGCTACACTGAAGCACTAGTGAGGTGCAGCTTTAATGCTGATTCTGTGCCACTGCAACATTTTAAATGTAGACATAGCCCAAAGTGAAGCATCAGATTTTGGTCTCTGCTTCTTTGTCCGTTGTGACTTCTCTCCTGTGAACCTCAAATTTGTTTATTGCTGGAGCAAAAAGCAACAATGTAATAAATTAGAGTGATAGCTTATTTGCTTATTTCTTCACTAAATGCACCTTATAAAGTTTGATGTGCATAAATGAAAGATTTTTTTTACACCCTCTTTCTATATTGAACAGTCACTGGTCATAAATTCCAAAAAACTGGAGTTCTAATAGGAACCATCAGTAAAAAATTTCATTCCATATCATCTGTAATTAAGTATTTCTGAGCAACTTTAAATAGATTTAGGGTTTGTTTTTTTCTCCAAATGAAAATAAGCCAAAGAAAGAGAGATGACTTTTAAGTATCCTCCTGTCTAAGAGGAGATTTTCTGGAAAAAGAGTCAGCTACTATAGACTCTTATTTCAACGTACGAAAGGTTGAGAACTATAGTTAGTTTCAATAAATGCTGAGCTATATTTCTGTAAATAGTCCATCCAGTGAGATTTGGCACCTGTTTTCCTGGTAAAGAAGAAATTGTTTGTGGGGGCCAGAAAGAAAATGACCCTTAGAACAACTTCTTATACTGTCAAAATTTTCAACTGTCATTTCATATTTGAAATAACAAATGTTGTTTGCTGTATATATGAAAAAAGCCTTTTCTCTGAGACCACTGGGTGCTCTACAAACTAACAGCAGCTTCAAAGGAGAATGGCAGGCATTCTGATTTGAACAAGAAATACGAAAGATCTTAATGACTTCAGACATTGTTGGGTCCTTAGCTCACAAATGTTTCTGATTCATATTCATTGCTTTCAGCAGGGCTGAATCATTTCAAGCAAAACGATAGAAAAAATGTCTCTTTTTCCCCTTACTGTGGAGTTTGTATCTTTTACCCATGATTTCTTTTTTTATGTAAATAGCATAGCCTGATCTCACAAAGAGATCTGTGTGCTGTACTTGAGCAGAGCCCCATGATTTTAGTGGGGCTCTGTGTGGGCATAGCGGCTCTCCCACATGAATCTATTTTCCGTGTTAGGGCCTAAGTGTTGTTGGCAAAACTTCATTTGTGCAAACACGATTGTTCTGAATCTGTAAGGATTCTCCTTAGCAGAACATACAATCAGAAAATACTTATCAAACCCCACTCTGAATTTTACAGAAGAATCTATCTTCCACCCCCCATTTCATATTCCAACCTGCATCTTTAACCAGCAAACCATAAATTCACCTCTTCTTCCTTGTCAGTCAAAAGAAAATATGCTTTTTAAACTGTTAAAGAAGCTAACCTAGGAAAAGCTATGACTCTAAGGGTGCGTCTACACTTACAAGTTAGGTCGACTTAAGGAGGCTTCCCGGGACCGCTTGGGGCTGGTGGTTTGCTGTCTCGGGGAGAACCAGCCCCGTGCAGGGCTGGCTGTCCCCCGGACAAGCCGCTTACAGCTTGCCTGTCCCTGCAGGGAGAGCCGGTCCGCGGAACTGCCTCTCCCTGGCATATGCTGTGAGCCGCCAGTGGCTTTGTGTGTCCCTGTGGGGAGAGCCAGCCCTCCGCAGCTGGCTTTCCCTGGGACAACCCTCTGGTGGCTTGCCGGTTTAGGGAAGAGCCAGCATGGGGTTGGCTCTCTCCTGGACGAGCCCGGAGCCTCGGCTCCCCCTCGACCCAACCAGTCAACTTAGAGAATCTAGTGTAGAATCTCTAGGTGGACTTAATAAGGTCAACTTCAAATTGACTTAAGAGTCTTGTGTAGACTCTCTAAGTTGACTTAATAAAGTCGACCTATCTTTCTAAGTGCAGACAAAGCCTTAGAAATCAAAATGTTGGGGGTACTGAGTTAGTTTTAAACAACTGCACTTAACCTCTATGAGTAATGTTAACTGCTCATTAAGGCTATGTCTACACTTGTCAAAATAAGTTGACTTTGCTAAGTCGACTTTGTTAAGTCCACATAGCATGTCTACACTATAAAATTGAGTCGACTTAAAGTGGATCTTGCCAAATCAACTTAGAGCGTCCACACTGGACACCTAAGTCGACTTCTAGGGGCTAGGTGGACCTGGGACTGGTCCCTGGTGGCAGGGGGCACCCCTTCCAAAGTGCCAGGGGGCTCAACATTTGCCCCATTGTACCCTGATACAATGGGGGCTGAGCAGGACAGGGACAGGGCAGGGTATAGGAGCAGGGTGGGCAGGGCTGTGTCCTGCCCTGTGGGTGGGCACGCCAGGCTCTGCCTGTGCCAGGCACCCTGGCAGGGAGTTCAGTGGGGGAGCCCTGGGGCCCTTTAAGTTGACTTAAAGTTGATTTAGGGCCAATCTGTGTCTACACTGGCTAAGTCGACTTTATAAAGTCGACTTAGCCAGTAAAGTCAACTTTATATTAGATTTAATAAAGTCTACTTAAAATTTCCTTAAGTCGACTTAAGCAGCAGTTTAAATTGACTTAAGGAAATTGTAGTGTAGACACAGATTAAATTAAGTCGACTTAAGCAGGCTTAAGTCAACTTAATTCACAAGTGTAGATGCACCCTAAGAGATGACTCTCTAAGCTTGTACTATTGCTTGGATTTCCAAGGGGTCTCAGTTGTTCATGACTGGGACTGATGAGCATTGTTAACGAAAAATCCCATAGGTGATGAGCCGTGCTTTCATAAAACTTCAGCCATCTCATTCTCTCTTTAGTGATAGACCTTTGCTGCTCATCTCTCTTTTTTTGTCTCTTTCTGTTTAGAGACATATTCTCATGGACAAAGTCTTCTTGGGTAGAAATAAATGTTTAATATCCCTTCTATACTGTAAGGTCTGTTTCCTCAAGTATTATTGATCCCTGAGTAGAATCCACTATGGCATATTCAGACGTTTATACCTATAAACAGAATTCTGCCTGATTTTAATCCCAGGATACCCTATTGGACCAAGTTCTATTCTTAGTTATATCCATGCAAAACTCGAGTAACTGTGGAAGTTAACTGAGAATAGGACCTGACTCAATGGTCCCGTTATTCAGGGAGTTTTCTTCTTATTTTGTGTCTATTAATTTACTCTTAGACTTCCTCCATGGGGTAAAAAATGTGGGTTTTTTTCTCTGTTTCCCATGGCAACTTAGGACAATATTTTGCCAACTGACCACTTTGCACTATGGATGACTGTTCAACTGCCAGTGGCGTAGCCCACATGTGACCAAGCCCACATGTGAGCTCCCCCAGACACCCCACACCACCCCACGCCTTGGAGGCCCCCCCCTGCTGGCCTGGTGTCTCCTGCAACCTGGCGCCTGGGGGCTTGACCCCCCACTCCCCATCACTACACTACTGTCAACTGCTGCCTAATTTGCCATTGAAAAAAAAGTGTAAGCATCGCAACTGAGAAAACTTATTTCCTGATACCAAAGAGGACTCTTGCAGCAATTTCCCTATGAGTTAGTGTAAGGAAAACCCATAGCTTAGCAATAATTAAATTATATCTAAGAAAGCTGCTACTATATAAAATGTCTGCGTTAAGCAACATAGCGGTAGCCATGTTGGTCACCAAAGAAGAGGTGTGCATGGCTTAAAATCTTTTGTCTCTCACCAACAGAAGTTGGTCCAATGTCTGATGTTACCTCACCCACCTTGTCTCTCTAGACTGTTTTAAGGACATGCTGGAAATATGAGACACACTGAGGAAGAGTGAATACTTTCAGGAAATGAGAAGTTCTGATAAAACAGAATACTATTGTTTTCTTTGGGTTCATTATAGTCAATTTTGGGGGAAATTAGGGTATAATTACCCTGCCTCATTCTCTCTTTATAGATGTGGAATTTAGAGTATGCACATAGCTAAGAGTCTGGGAACTTTGTGTACCATGTGCACAATTGCCAGGTGTCCAGGTTTCCATGTGCAAAAAAGCAATAGAATTTGCATGTGCAAGAATCTTTTGGACAAGTATTACTGAATGGGCAATAAAGTATTTCTCTGGATAATAACAGTTAGAAAACAATATCAGACCACGTGGTCACAAACTATATTAATAAATGAGCAGTGTACTGAGTCACCATTTTTCCTATCTTTGTAAATATTCTCACAAAATGTAACTGAATCTTGGACTCATAAAGGAACACTTAAGGTCTGCTTCTTTGCTTATCCTAAATTACCACTGAAATTAATGGGGAATTAGATTGAACAATACATATAGGATTAAGTCTCAATTTTGAATGTTGTTACTGACAAGGGGACAAAGTGATGAATTAGTATATTAAAAATGTAATAGTGGATTTTTATTTAAAAAATGAATCAAAATTTATTCTTTCTTTTAGTGATTACAGAAGAACTTAATAGAAGAATGTATTTTTCTAAATGATTCTGATATTAGTTTATCATTGTGGTTCATGCTGTCCATTTTATATAACGTAATCTCAAAAACACTTGCTTACATTGTTACTTAACTTGTAATTGTTTGATGTTCCATTTAGTTTGAGCTATGATCCCAAGAAACTCAAGAGAAGTGGTGCCAAATGATTTCAGAACAGCCAAAGTGAAACACAGAGCAATCTGATCTGGCTAATCTGAGCACCAACCTGAATGAACAAATAATTTACCAGTGGTGATGGAAGTCTATCTTAAAATGGAATGGATCCAGGAAGAAATGAAGTCCAGCAGATCTAAACAAAAGATGAAAGACTTCCTAAAGGCATTGAAGCTAAAAAGGATTAAGCCAAAAAACAATCTGCAGATCATTGAGTAAGAGATAACAAAACTACCACACAAAGCCTGGCAAAAGGGGAACTGTATGATTCTTTTGAAGAAAGTAAGAAGTAGAGCAGAAGGCAAGAGAGTTGGTGGAGGTCCTCTGTTCATAATGAACGACTGTAGCAGGCAGCTGTACTTGAGACTACATGGGGACTCATCAACAATGATACTGGGATGAGAAATGTTAATTACAATTGAACAGCCTCCTGGCTTGGCAGAAATCCTGGGGCAAAGTGGTGGCACATGGGCTGCTGATGCAATATTTTATGCAATCCCTGCTGTTAAAAACACAGTGGTTTCCTCATTTTCATATATTGTTTACAGAGGAAGTAGAAACATTTGTTTCTTTTGTGAGAGAATCCCATGTTTATACAGTGACTTTAGAGTAGGTTGATGGTAAGGAAGCTGGCTCATATTTCTTTTCATCCAAATCCATTTCTGTGACTTCACATAGACAAACGATGTGAAGCACCCAGTGATTCTCTTTCTGTCCCTTAAGAAAAAGTAAATTCAGTGATTACCACATGGGAAACCTGGGCAGACATCAGTGAATCTGCAGATTTACTGGATCAAATTTATCACAGTCTGGAATTTGTTAGTAGCCTCTAGGAGATGCTTATGCACCTGGTGAACAAGCTTAACACCAGTGAGCCAGAAACCTGGGGCTATGCATGTGCTTTAGGTCTCTAAATTGAAAAAAAGGTTACCATGGTGACTCACTCAATTACTTGGAAGCAGACTAGATAGACACACATTTTCCATATGCATTGTACTGCTCAGTGGCTTTCACTAGACTTTGCACAGGATGCAATGGAACATTTGTCTTGCAGAATTTGAATGTTTTGCAAATGCCAGTAGAAATGTCATCTGTGACCACGTTTATTTAGTGTGTGCTGTTCAGAGTGAAGGAGGGGCAGTTGTAGTAGGTTCTGAGGATCAGCCACTATATTGCAAGGCAACGCATATTGACAAGCCAGGCAGAGATGAATGTTACATGAAGAGCTGAATAGTGTCAGGCAAAACTTGGATGACCCTTAGCTTCCTGTGGTAACAACACTTTCCCCTGAATATTGTCGAATTCCAAAAGGGTAGCCATGTTAGTCTATTGTAGAAAAACAAACAGAGTCCTGTGGCACTTTTAAAGACTAACAAATTTATTTATCACATGAGCTTTCGTGGGAGAAAATCCCACTTCGTCAGACGCTTTGAAGCAAAGTGGGATTTTCTCCCACGAAAGCTCATGTGATAAATAAATTTGTTAGTCTTTAAAAGTGTCACAGGACTCCTTGTTTGTAGTACTATGTTGCTGAGGAAGACTTAAAATGAAACTACTTGTCTTTAATGTGCCATAAACATTTTTATAGGAGAAAATTAATATACGGAGAGACTCTAATTTCCATTGACTGAGTGCCAAAAGAAAAATGTCCTTTGCTGCAGCATTAGAATAGTGTAGGGGCCAGACACTGTCAGGTTTCCACAGGTGACACAGAAATAGTTGTTTGGGAAGCAAAACCACCCGTTATTTTTCATAACTTGACCCTGTGATCTGGTTCAGGTCATTGTAAGGACTTTCAAATATTAATAGATGGAATGCTTAGAAGAAACTTCTTTTTCCCTTTGGTTTCCTCTTTGCTGGTTTTTTTTAACCTTTCCATAATACTAAACAATAGAAACGCTCTACTCTAAGCAGCAGCACCAGTGAAATAATTTTATTTTAACATTTCTACACATAAAAGCTCCATAATAATCTGACCTATATGCCTGACTGATGGATGGGGCAGAAGGTTACTTCCATAAAACAGTGACCACAGATATCGTTGAATTTGCTTCAACTGAACATAATTGTACTATTTGAGAAAAAAATGGAAAATGAATTGCACTAAAAATCTCAAACAGGGCAAGTGTCTGTGATAATCTTCATTTTCATTGATTTCAGGTGCACTGTGTTTAAGAACCCATGACCTTCAAGGAGGGTTATGCTTCTTGCTAAAGGGGATAGAACACTGGTTTCTATTCCCAGTGATGTCACTAATCTGCAGGGTGACCTTGGGAAGGTTACTTCACTTTGCCACAGTTTTTCCATCAGTAAAATGGGACTAATAATACTGCCCTCTGAAAGATTTACTGATGACAAGTGCTGTATAAGAACTAGGTATTATTATAATTGATTCTCTAGTAATTACAGCATTGTGAAATAGTACAATACTTTATTTACCATAACTTAAGTCTGTTTTGTGCAAATGGATAAGTTTGGTAATTAAGCTGGAATGCTAAGTTTTATTTATTTATTTTTTATTTCTAAATATAAGCATATGTTCAGCAGTATAAAGTACTTAAGTATAGGGATCCTTGAAAGATAGTATGATCACTGAATCTAATCTTAGTTAAATATTTAGTATAACCCAAGGAATAAAGAGGAAAAAGATACAAGTAATAAAATTCATCTTTATAATGTACTGTCTTATAATATACAGCATTAATAAAATGTACTGGATTAGTGGTTAGCATCACTTACAAGCTGCAAAAAAATTGTACATTACAGTTCATGTATATGGAACAACTACTAAATTAGTTAATTTTAGTTAATTTTGGCACAACATTCTGAAAATGTAAATTGCTATTACATGTTTTAGTCATTACATATTTTATTAACTAGCTTCAAACTCCCCGTGTGACAAATAGAAACATGTGTAGAGCATCTCTGATACAGTAAAATGCTTTTGTTTAAAACTCAGGTTCATATTCAATTGTAGAGTAGTGATAAGGATAGCTAGCCTGCAACTGATCAATGTATCTGTCTTGTAGGTTCAATGAAACCCTATGTTTCAGGTATTCTCTTGAGAGCAAAACCTCTCTCATGAGACCTTAGATGATGAAACGCCTAAACAAAAGAGTACTTTCCAAGGATACTTTTCTTTTACACTGAAACCTGAGTGTGCAGGCTACTCCAGAGTCTTATTACTCTTACCATTGTGGATATTATATAACAAAGCACACAGGGTGATGATCTGGCAAGGTGAATGGAAAAATGGCAGTGTTTCAAGGGCAGACTGATGGAATAGAAAACAATCCTGAAGAACAACCTCTTTGAAATGGCGTTTGAAGTGTGATCAAGTTTAATAATTTTGTAGAGCTAATGAGCTATACAAATCTGTTATTGTACTGTGACTTTTATTGCAATATTGGAACTAATTAGAATCTCGATCCCTAATACCTGTACAAGACAACAAAAGTTACAGCTTCCTTGTACAAACACCCTAACATATTGCAATTATAGTGCAGAATATCTTCTAAACTTGCCCACAACCTCTGCTTATACTGAGTAGCACTTACTCACATGAGTAGGCTGTACCAAATGTAAAGTCCATTTTGAGCAATTTCACAGTCATAGGATTTAAAAAAAAATACATTTCATGGATTCAGATATTTCAACCTGAAATTTCACCATAATCATGAAGGTCCCAATCAAAAAAGGGAACCATGGGAGAAGGGGAGTCACAAGGCTACTGTAGATGGGTCATGATATTACTACCCTTATTTTTGTGTTGCTGCTTTCAGAGCTGGGCGGCTGGAGGGCGACTGCTGACCAGGTACCCAGCTCTGAAGGCAGCATTTCCACCAGCAGCAGTGGAGAAAGAAGGGTGGTAATGACATACCATGTCACCCTCACTTCTGTGCTGCTGCCTCCAGCAATGCTGTCCTCACAATTGGGCTCTCAGCCAGCAGACATGGAGCTTCCTGCAGCTGGGGCAGGATCCCAGCTCTGGGTCTGACTTAGCCTCAGGAGCAGCCCATTCAGGGGAAGAGAAGGTCCTGACCCTCCCCAGCTCATCCAGGACTAACAGCTGGAGTCCAGCACATTATAGGAACCCCTGGACGGGGCAGCCCCAACCCTGCCTATTCCCAGCTCCAGCTTTCAGAAGTTAAAGAGGCCTTGGGCTCACTGTGAGTTTGTGTGTGTGCGTGTGTGCATGCTTGAGTGAGAGAGAGAAAGACATAGAGACCATGGCACCCCCTGCCCATGGGGCCCTGACCAGTCACCTACTTTGCCCACTGGTAAGGCAGGCTTTCCTGCTCCCCCACCCGAAAGTGACAGACCCCCACTATTGGTGGCATCACTGTCTTCAGAGCTGCCCTAGCCAGCAGCTTCTTCTTTTCAGCTGCCCAGCTCCGTGAAATCTGGGCAGCTTAAAAAAAAAAGGATAAAAGCAGAGCAACCACTACATACCAACCACAGAGACTTATGATATATATTTATGATATATATTTGAAAAAAATGTATAGTAAAATCTTGTAAAGTGCTCAGACCCCATGGTGACAAGCATAAACATAGATTAATAATCATGATTTCAACAAAGTTAAGGATTAAAAACACTTTCCCAAAGGCCTAGATATTGTTGAATCAATGTTATTATGAAACAAAGAAACTGGATTATATAGATTTGTGTTAAAAAAAAAAAGATCAAAATTCCGCCTCAAATATGCAGTATTTCGTGGTACAAAATTGTGCTCCGTAACTGTTTGCTGGTTTCCTAAGTACAAATATGCACTGTTGAAGTCAAGGCAGGTGGTAGTTCAGAGTGATGTTTTCAAGAGGCTTTTAAAATCTCGATTATTTAAAAGAAGCGAAGAGGGTAACCCACACTTTTGTGTTACCTGCAATTTGATTTCTCAAATATATTTGTTAGTTCAGTGCCCACTGAACTCTTGTGTAAGCTCAGTCCTTCATTCTCATATTCTTAACAGGACAGATTCTTTGTAAACTAAAGTCAAACCTCAGCAAGTTCAGCTCCATCAAAAACAATGCATGCCACAGTGGAAGAGTTCTGTTGAAATGTATTACTCTCCTCCATACTCTGCTTTCTACCTTACTCAGATTTTAAAAGGTCAAGGTGTGGTGATGCTGATCCATCAACTATTGTTTTGTAAACATGTGCACTACATGTGTTGGGAGGAAAAAGAGCTAATTTCTCCAGGAAGTTTAACTGTGTTGATTTCACTCAGCAGATGCTCCTCAAAAGCCTCAGCCTGTAAGGGTCAAATCCTCAAAGAGACTTCAGTATTATGACGTTCAACATTGCAATGTGCCTAACTTTTTGGTGCCTAGCCAAATCCCAGGACCAAGCCAGAGATTGGTGCCTCAACAGGAGATTCCCAAAAGCCAAGTCACTAAGCATGGAAATGCCTCAGCTAGCCAATTGGAAACGCAGATGAGAGGGGTATGTGCTAAGCCCCTGTGCTCTCACAGAGATAGACACTTAAGTCTAGATTTCAAGAAGGTGCCTATCTCTGCTCTTGATCTGCAACTGGAAACCAAGTGGCCTAAGGCCTATGTTGTTTCTTGTAAAGATGGGTTAGGTACCTGCATCATGCCATACCAAATAGCAGAAGCAGGGTGGTACCTTCCCACCACCCTAAAACTTATATGGTACGTCTACACTGGAGGGTCTGTTAAGTCGACTTAACAAGGTTGACGTTAAGTCAACTTAAAGTTGACGTTGTTAAGTCAACTTAGAGTGTCCATACTGAAAACTCCAGTCGACTGCCAGCCTCCACACTGGCAGGTGCTACGTTGATGGAGGAGTGGTGCATTGTGGGTAACTGTCCCACATTGCAGAGGGGCCTGGAGGCCAATTAGGTTGACTTAAGGGCACTCCCCATCCACACTGGTTTAAGTCGACTTAATAAGGTCAACTTAGAACCATAGAATCATAGGGTTGGAAGGGACCTCACGAGGTCATCTAGTCCAACCCCCTGCTAAAAAGCAGGACCACTCCCCCTAAATCATCCCAGCCAGGGTTTTGTCTAACCGAGCCTTAAAGATCTCCAAAGATGGAGAATCTACCATCTCCCTATATAGCCCATTCCAATGCTTCACTACCCTCCTAGTGAGAAAGATTTCCTAATGTCCAACCTTGACCTCCCCAGCTGTAATTTTAAACCACTGCTCCTTGTTCTGTCCTCTGTTACCCTTGAGAACAGCCTAGCTCCCTCCTCTTTGGAGCAACCCTTCAAGTAGTTGAAGGTTGCTATCAAATCTCCCCTCAGTCTTCTCTTCTGTAGACTATATAAGCCGAGTTCCTTCAGTCTCTCCTCATAAGTCATGTGCCCCAGCCCCCTAATCATTTTTGTTGCCCTCCGCTGGACTCTTTCTAATTTGTCCACATCCTTTCTGTAGTGGGGAGCCCAAAACTGGACACAGTATTCCAGATGCGGCCTGACCAGTGTCGAATAGAGGGGAATTATCACATCCCTCGATCTGCTGGCAATACTCCTACTGATGCAGCCTAATATGGCATTGGCCTTTTTTGCAACAAGGGCACACTGCTGGCTCATATTCATCTTCCCGTCCACCATAAACCCCAGGTCCTTTTCTACAGCGCTGCTACTTAGCCGATCGGTCCCCAGCCTGTAGCAGTGCATGGGATTTTTCTGTCCTAAGTGCAGGACTTTGCACTTGTCTTTGTTGAACCTCATGAGGTTTCTTTCAGCCCAGTGTTCCAATTTGTCCAAGTCTCCCTGGATCCTGTCCCTGCCCTCCAGAGTATCTACCATTCCCCCCAACTTGGTGTCATCCGCAAACTTACTAAGCATGCAGTCTATTCCATCATCAAGATCATTAATGAAGATGTTGAATAGAACTGGCCCCAGGAATGACCCCTGGGGCACTCCACTCATTACCGGTTGCCAACCAGACATCGAGCCATTGATTCCTACCCACTGAGACCGTTGATCTAACCAGTTTTCGATCCACCTTACGGTCCACTCGTCCAACCCATACTTCCTTAACTTGCTGATGAGAATGCTGTGGGAAACCGTATCAAAAGCCTTGCTAAAGTCAAGGTATACCACGTCAACAGCTCTTCCCACATCCACAAATCCAGTCATCTCATCATAGAAGGAAATCAGGTTGGTCAGGCACGATTTGCCCTTGGTGAATCCATGTTGACTGTTCCTGATCACTCTATTTTCCTCCAAATGTTTCAGGATGGATTCCTTGAGGACCTGCTCCATGATTTTCTCAGGGATTGAGGTGAGGCTGACCGGTCTGTAGTTCCCCGGATCCTCCTTTTTCCCTTTCTTGAAGATAGGTGCTATATTTGCCTTTTTCCAATCCTCGGGGACCACCCCAGTTCACCATGAGTTCTCAAAGATAATGGCCAACGGCTCTGCAATCACTTCCCCCAACTTCCTCAGCACCCTCGGATGCAGTTCATCCGGCCCCATGGACTTGTGCACATCCAATTTCATTAAGTGTTCCCTAACCTGACTTTCCATCACCGAGGGCCGCTCTTCTCTCCATTCCACGTTACCCCGTGTAGTAGCCTGGGAGCTGGACCTTAAGCGTTAAGTTGACATTCAGAGGTGATGTTATTAAATCGACTTAAGGAAGCGCTTAAGTCGACTTAATAAGCACCCAGTGTGGACGCAGCAGTCTGTTGGTTGACTTAACCGTCCTTAAGTTGACCTAAGGCTCCAGGGTAGACGTACCCTTAGTGCAGGAGTTATGGCACTCACCTGGGATGTAGGAGACTCAGGTTCATTTCCTCCCCTTCTGCCTGAAGAAGAAAGGCAGGATTTGAACAGAAGTCTCCCACCTCACTGGCAAGTGCACTAACTACTGAACTAGAGAAAGTTTGATAGGGAAGGCCTTCAGTTTCTGCTCATGAAGTTCCACTGTGGTTAAATAATTAAAAAGAGTCATTAGGCCAGACTGAGAATGAAAAGGACTCTGTAGTCCAGTGGTCAGAGACCCATTTGAGAGGTAGGCAACTCAAAGTCTTCTGCTTTAATTACTTTTTATTTCCACACAGTGAAATAGTTTCAACAGGAGAGACTGAAGGCAACAGGATATCCCATAGATCAGTAACTAGGATACCCTCCTGGGATGTAAGATTTGAACAGGTGTCTTCTTTCTTCCCCTCAAGCAAGATAAGGTAATTGAACATGTTTCCAACATCCTAGACCTAGGGAGTGCCCTAACCACTGGGCTAAAAGTTATATGGTCTGTTCCTCTTCCAGCTACCTTCTTTGAATGGATCTGATCCAAGACATAGTCTCTGAGCACTCCTATGGTTTATGTGCACGGGTTTTCTTTTGTAATAAAGTAACCCTGCAAGAGCTAGATATACTAGTATAGCCTGTCTGGAGTAGTTCTGGGAACCACCAAATTGGAAACCTGTTCTGCTGAGAACTGCTGCAAGAGAGCACCTGAGGTGGGGTCATCCCTCTTGTGCCATGGAAACTGTTGCAAAGAATGGAAGTCTTTCTGTACTTAAAAAATAATAAAAAAGTACACTTCTACACTTATGAACACTGTGAAACTGAGTGTTGATTTAAACTGAATCTCAACTGTGCCATATGGATCAGTTCTGGGCATCAAAGTTTAGTTTGCTAACAAGGACTCTGGGTGTACACAAAAGAGATGAGGCATTCTATGCCTAGAAGCCTTAGAAACTCCACCAAGAATGGGAGACAAAGTGAGAACATTAGTTTGACATGATGCCTGTTTGTAATCTGTGGTAATGAAAAACCTTCTTTTGGAAAAGGCTATAGGGATGACACAGCATGATTTTTGTAAGAAAACACAACCTAGTCCAAAAAAAGACACTTAATTCTTAAGTACCAACTTTATAAAAATCTAATAATGATAAAGAGATTTAACAACTTAATTTCTGCGGCATAAAAAACTACTTTATAATGCCCATACAATATCTTCAGAGTTATATATAAATATAAAGAAAACAAAGTCTAAACAGGGCAGTCCCCACACAAACACTGGGACAAGTAATGCCGAGTTCCCAAAATCTTAGGCTGAGTTCATTCAAGTCTCAGCTACAGTCTTGACCATCAAAAGCTATACGCTCTACTGAGTCAAAAGCACTATAACAATATCTTTCCTCCTCTTGCTTTCAGAAACCTCCAGCTGGAATCCATCCAGATTGTTCCTCCTCCTCTGCCGAAATCACTCAATTAGCTAGTCAGCTTACTAATTAGCCAACCACTCAGATTAAGTATATAATATTTTAAAAAACCCTGTTACAAGAAAAATAAAAAATCCCTGAGAATAGCAAAATTTAAATGACTCTTTCCCCATCATCACATCTAAATAAGAGAAAAGTTGGTGAACAATACTGGTTGAGACAATTTAACTAAAACATCTTGGCTAGCATCAAATAACATTATAAAATGAATGAACAATTAAAATGAAAGGCAACACTATTTTCACTCAATTATCCTTTTCTATAATCAAAATGCTTCAGAGTCGGGGGCAAAACACTGCTGCAAACAACTCCAATAGCTCACCATGTCCCAGCCCATGCAGGTCACATGGCTCTTTGTCAAGTCACTGTTCTAACTACCTGTTCTCAATTAAATCTATTAATCCACATATAGGGAACCTCTCAGGCATGCCCCAAATTACCACACCCAGTTCCAGAAACTGCTGTGAGTGGAGTGATAATTGTGCATCAGCCTAACAACAGTGACACAGATGTGACTCATGCTTGTCCCTGCCTTCGCTATAGGTCTCTTAAAGAGATAGCTCCCTCTTAGGTACGTGGGTTACATTAGCAAAAATTGCTACAGCTACAGTTCAAACATTTAAATGTTACCTTTGTGACATATGGGTATATTCTAGACAAGTGGGAGGCTGTGTCAGACCTCCCCTGTAAATTGGTATGTCTCGTAATGCTTTATTGTTGTAGCCTCCAATCTGGACTGCTCACAACCCACCACTATCATGTAGGTCACTTCCAGGTGCATTTGTGTAACTGCATCCTGCCAGTCACACCCAGATTTTCACCAATCTTGATTACACTGCAGGGTGACTACAACATATTCCCAGTCCCAGCATTTCTATGGGAAAAAGCATGCTTGTCCTGCACTGTCCAGCCCTTTTCCACATAGTACAGAAATAATACGTTTGTTATTCTTTTAAGGGAATGATACACAACAGTTTACCATGATAAATGAAATTACTATCACACTGAATTAGATGAAACAATAAATAAGTTCATAAATGACAAGACAGATTTCAAGTGAGTCCAAGTAATGAGTCATAAAAGTCAGAATTGGTTACAAGAAAAATAAGGATAAAATACTTACTAATGCCTAACCAGACAAACAATATTAGATTCAAGCAAAATTTCTGAACACATGCTGGCAACATTATTACTGTTCAGGTCAAGACAGTTTCCTACAAAATCTGGCAGCTGTTTTCCTTTGTCTATTAGGTGCAATGAGAGGGAACGAGAGAGGAGTGGCTTGGGGTTTTTCCCCTTCTTATAGTTTCAGTCCCTCTGTTGAAAAACATTTCCAGCTAGTAACTAGAGCTATGTCTACACGGGCAAGTTAGTTCGAATTAAAAGCTTAATTCGAACTAACTAAAGACATGGCTACACTAGGCTTTAATTAGTTCGAATTAAGGGCTTCCTTAATTCGATCTAATACATTTGAATATGCTATTCGAACTAAGGGTTAATTCAAACTAGTTAGTTCGAATTAACCAATGTGGCCATGTTGGTTTGAACTAATTGCTTAGTTTGAACTAACTGGCCCATTGAACTCAATGCAATTCACTAATTCGAACTAAGCAAGTGCCATGAATGGCACTTGCTTAGTTCGAATTAAATTAATTTGAGCTAACTAAAATTAGTTCGAATTAGTTAGTTCAAATTAACTAATTCGAACTAACTTTAGTAAGTGTAGACATAGCCTAGGAGGTAAAGAGTTTGTATGGAAGGATATTACCTACATTTTTTCATCTGTTTAAGCTTCCTTTGTTTTCTCTTCCTGCTTGAAGACTCTGTTTACTGCTTAAAGGAAAATTAAGGCAAATGCACACTCCTTTGATCAAGATAGGCCTGTTTGATCAGTCTTGTGCTATGCAAATTTTGAACATAAACTCGTAACACCATATAGAAAAATCGTATAACTTCACATACCACATTGCTACACATTTTATGAGGACAATACTGACCAGCAAATTTTGAGTTTTCAAATGATACCGTACAAGCCATACACTGTACAAATATTATTACAATAATGTGTAGGGTGTGAATAAAGGGTGTATTGTGTCACAACCTTACAATATGGGCTACAGATATTATAAGTAGGATTAATACAACCCATTTCCTACAAGCTATTCATACTGTATAAACACATTCTTGTCAACTTAAGATCTATTTTAATAATGCTAACACACAGATGAACCAGACTGGTTTTCAGTTATGCCTATGTCACTGTTCAGTGAGGCCCAAGGCCTTGGCAGGAGCTGGCATCTGGCCTGTCAGCATCACAGATGTAATAATAAACAAAATAATATAGAAAGACAAAACTCCACTACTTACTCACTGTCCATACTGGTGTTTTCACTGCTGTGACAGAGATGTATCTGAGAACAGAATTTGACCTAAAGCTTATAATTTTTGTTATTATTATAGAAGTTTTCTATTACTCTTTCAATAATCAACCAAAATCTCAGTCACAACTCACTTTGGGTGCAGCTACACTTGTAAATTAAGTCGACTTAAGCTTGCTTAAGTCGACTTAATTTACTCTGCGTCTACACTACACTTTCCTTAAATTGACTTAAGCAAGTTGCTTAAGTCGACTTAAGGAAAATTAAGTTGACTTTTTAAAATCTCGTTTAAAGTCGACTTTTGGCTGCAGTTGACTTGAGAAAGTCAACTTAAGCCAGTGTAGAACTGGAGTAGCCCTAAGTCGACTCTAAGGCGACTTAGGGATCTCCAGGACTCCCCACTGCCCTCCCTGACAGGGGGATGGCATAGGGAGAGCCTGGCATGCCCCCCCACAGGGCAGGGCAGAGCCCTGCCCACCCTGCCCCTATGCCCTGCCAGGGTCCCTGTCCCTCTTTGCCCCATTGTACCCAGGTACAACGGGGCAAAGGCTGAGCCCCATGGCACTTGGCAAGGGGTGCCCCCTCTGCCCCCGTGGACCTGTCCCAGGTCCACCTAGCCCCTAGAAGTCGACCTAGGCGTCCAGTGTTGACACTCTAGGTCAACTTTTTAGGGTCCCCCCTAAGTCGACTTAAAATTTAGCTGTGGACATGCTAAGTCGACTTAAAAGAGTTGACTTAAAGTCGACTTTGTTAAGTCGACTTAACTAAGTCAACCTAAATTTACAAGTGTAGACATAGCCTTTGAAAGAAATCTGCTTTTTCAGCTGCAAGGCAGTGGGCCATAAACATTCTGTGTTTAAATACACAGTGAGAAGACATCATAGTTAGTGGGCCTAATTATCTCTCAGTAAAACTGGTGTAAAACAGGAGTAATTCTGCTTAGGCCGATAAGAGTTCCACCTGTGATAGTAGAATCAGACCTAATGTTATTAAGAGAGAAAATATTCATTTCTTTACAAGGTTACACTATTTATCATGGTTTACAGTATCTTCCAAAGGGGTAGCCGTGTTAGTCTATTGTAGAAAGACAAAAGAGTCTTGTGGCACTTTTAAAGACTAACAGATTTATTAATCGCACGAGCTTTCGTGGGAGAAAATCTCACTTCGTCAGACGCTTTGAAGATAGGAAAGTTACAGAGTGGGAGGAAATTAAATGCAGGGGAGTGCTGCATTTAATTTCCTCCCACTCTGTAACTTTCCTATCTTCAAAG
>ML685832.1:586930-656540 GCA_007922175.1 Pelusios castaneus
GATTTTCTCCCACGAAAGCTCGTGCGATTAATAAATCTGTTAGTCTTTAAAAGTGCCACAAGACTCTTTTGTCTTTCTACAGTATCTTCGTATCCCTACTACCATGCTTCGTGCTGAGATATTGCTCCCTGACATAATATTTGTTTCTCAAGCTGTTTGAAGACTTGTAATTTTGCGTTTTTTTCCCTTGGTTTTGATGCCGCCCTTTGGTTATTGCTAGTATAGTCAGAGATCTCTCTGTTGTAACTGTAACCAGACCTGTTTTATTACGCTTGACGCTAAACTCATGTCTATCCAGATTTCTAACTTACTTTATGCAGAGATGTAAAATATGTCTCCAGGAGTCAACAGTGGTATCATAAATATTCCATTATGGGATAATAATGAAAGGGATTGCCAAGGTACCCATTCTGCAAGCATAGCAGAGGGCCTGTAAAAAGGTAATAAATCAGGTAGTCTTAACAGCCAATCTACAGTGCTCACCCTATAAAAATGTGGTCTTTGTCAGATATATGGCTCTAGGTTCTCTTAGTCCACCAGTCTGCTGACACATAACAAAAATAGCCAGTATAATGACCTTTTCAAGTGCTACCAAACTCCATTTATATATTACTAGTTCCCCGCATGCACAGTACAAATCATAGGCATCATAAAGACACATCTGTTAGCTAAGTAATACCACCTACCATATGCTCCTTGAAAAGATATATGGAGGGAGAAGTTAGCAGTAGAGGTGGTTGCAAGCAGGCAAAAGTGATTGCGGATCCCCTGAAACTTGCAGAAAATAGCTGTGGAATCCCTCCCTCGTCCCATGGCTTGGCAAGAACTTTCATTTCTGTTATTGTAAACATGGCTTCTCAGTAAAATAGCCTGTTTGAATATCTGTTTTAATATGATGAGTTTCTGGGCTTAATAGTCTTCTTTTTTGTTTGTTTTGGGTTTTTTGTTTTTGTTTTGGTTTGTTTTTTTGTTCACACAAGTCCAGGTATTGGATATTTTCCCTACAGACAAAGCATAGAGCATCTGCTTTCATGGTGTGACACATCCTGACATGGATAGGTTTCTTAGGACCACTGAGGTTACATCACTTCTCAGAGCTTTTTTGTCTCTAGACAAGTTGAAGAATAAAAGCTTTAGTCAGGATTAGCATCACAATGAAGTTGCAACCTCCAGCTGAGATGTCAAAAATAATTGTGTTGCATAAAGACACAGAAATCAAAACTGGTAGCTTTTGGAAACCAGGAAAAATCTTCTGTCTGCCTTTCTTAATTTTGGAATCTAGCTCCCTCAGTTTAAAAAATAAACCTGTATGTGCTTCATCTGTACACAATGCACCAAACTGTCTTGATTTTCTAGGGGATCATGTCTCAAACTCCTTTTAGAATGTAATATTTTCCTCTTGCCTTAGACTGGCTACTTTCATGGTGTTCTGACATGAACTGAAACGTGAAAAAAATTCTGAGGTTTGTTTTGAAGTCCTGAGATAAAAACTCCAATAATTTTATTGTTATAAAAAGGCACTAACAGTAACACTGAGTATAATGTAAAGGTAATTGGATCCATAATGAAAGTGGAAGGGAGAAACAGAAGACAGGACAATATTGAGTGTATGGCATATTAAAACACTCACATGCTGAACTGTGTATGTTTTCCAATTCACTCATGAACAAATTAGAACAAGTATCTGAATTTGAGAAATGGGGATGGAAGATTTTTCCATCAAAAACAGCCAACAATTGGTTGTGAACAATGGGTAGAATAGTATCTATGTTTCTTTCTGCTGGATAAAAGCAGCATTTTAAATGTACGTAATGTTTTGTTTGGACTTCTAGGGGTGGATGACAGGTTCTGAGATAAGAAGAATTATTCCAAGTTAACTGTGAATGACAGTGGTTTTGAGGAGTGAAAAGTGTTGTATAATGTTTTCACTTTCACCGACCTTTGCATTGTTGGTGTATTACTCTATTGCACTCTGAAATATAAGTGCTGATGCACTGGGAAAAAGGGGGCTTTGGGGTAGTTCTGAACCAATGTTTCAGACTCAAAAAGGTGGGTTGTTTGAACAAGCTCTAATTAAGCATTCATAGGTCTGAGCATGAGCAAGGATTCTTCATTACTTTGTAGTGCATTTTGGGATACATCAGGTCTCAGAACAAAGCAAATGGTCTTTTAAAAACTGCTCTGAGACCAAAGCAGAATTTCATTGTTACAAATTTGGAAATGGGGACAGGCAGGCAGCCTGGGGACAGGCTAGTATGCCAAAGATCCTGGGAGCAGAGAAGGATGAAGCTGACTGCCAGCTGAAGATATCAGGAGAGTATCGCATGATATTGCAGTTCTCCCCACCAGAAGGCAATTTTAGGTAAAGGAGTTCTAGATTTCATTTGGGTAAGAAAGTAAAGTAAAGGAGAGTGGGTCTTAGGGCTGTGGCAAAGCTGCTGGTTTCATGATCAAACTAGCATCTATTTCCAGAGTTCATACTAACCCAACATTTTCATCCAGTGTTCATCAAGGTGAGGAACATAGGAGAAGTGAAACTGGAAGAGAACTGTAAAAGTTCACTCAAAACATGCGAACTCACACTGGAGGGTTTTTGCATGGCACTGGTTTATCTTACTGGTGTGCTCATTTTCAGTACTCCTACCACTGAGAAGTTGGGGAATGAGTATTTAGCTTGCTTTTTTACTGGTCTTTGTAGTGGTTAAAGTATCAGATTCAAATTATTGCCCAGTTTCAAGGATCAAGGACAACTGTAGTCTTGACACTAGACAGTCAGCGCCTTCTTCTGCTCTGGGCATGTCATAAGTTTCTCCACTCCAATCAGGGGAGTTGTGCTGGTGTCAAACCCATGTATGTGTGATCAGAATGTGGATGGCGGTGGTAGGGATGAAGGCATTATTGGCATTTCCACCGTGACCATTTGATATAATTTTTTTAAAAAAAATTCAGATCTTTGAAAGTTCACATCCTTTGTCACCTCTTGGAAAATGTTCTTTTGGCTCCTTTCTTAAGAAGCCAATGTGTGTAAACAAATGAGACTCAAGGCTGCGTGTACATTGTCTGCTGTGGGAAACTGAATGGATTTCAGTTCTGACTTGTGCGCTTCCTCGAAGACTGACAGACAAAAGTTTGGCCTCATGAGATCAACCACTGTCTCTACAGAACTGAACTCTCATGGGAAAGTTGGAATCTGAATTAAAAATATTGGTTATAAAAATTCTTTCTCAGTTCTGGGCATGACTCCCTCTTCTGCATATGAGTGTAGGAGACTTTCCTGGACTGGATTCCGTCCTCCCACCCGCTTGGTACTGAGTAGACAAATTCTTTCTCCACTCTCTGAGGAACTCTGCTGACTTTTACTTGTGGAACAAGCAGCAGGACCATGGGATTGGCCAAATGCCATTGTACTCTCTTTGCTTATTTTGCTGGGTTCTGAGGCAAATTTTAAAAGCTGTATTATTCACCAATGTCTTCTTTGGCTATCACTGAGCAACCACAGATGCAGAAGCTGAATGAATGGCACTTATGGGATGGGAGGGAGAGGTCCTTCCTCATGAATCAACAAGATTCAGGTAATGCTTGCCAACTCTTCCCCTTCAAGGAGAAAATTCACATACAACTGCATGAGGATAATCTCGGGTCTGGATTATTGCTCTGTGTAACATTTCACATGCTTTTATTAAAGTAGTTGAGTGGCAGAGGTGTAATATGGAGCAATCTTGCAGACCAAGAAATAAGGAAAACACTGTCAGGGCCATATGTTTGCTGATTCACCTAATTGCATTTTATTGTTGAGATGCCCAGTATATTAGAATTACCCTGTCACTGTGCCTATATTTTTTATATATGTTTTAGGTTGAGATATATTTAAAATGTACAGCTTGAGGTGCACGGAGGTATATATTTCAATAACATCTTAGTTTCTCTTATAGCACACCTCAACCTGGGTCAAGGGAAAATAAAGAAAGAAAGAATTGGGCGGTGCATGGTTTTAAATGCTTAAAAACTAGCAGTAGCACTTTGCTATCAAGACAAGGGGGGAGGGGTGGGCATGAAATAAGCTTTTAAGACTAAGAACTGTCTGCCAAGAATGAAGCAAGAACAGGAAGATCATCAAACGAAGTATTAACTACTTTCTTCAATCAACATTTTCCAAGGCTTGCAAGCCTGTCAGGGTTGGGCCAATGGGTGGCAGGTGAAGCTTCCCCTTGGGAAGGCTAGCCCTCTGTTCCACCTCTTCCCAGGCTCATCTCCAGGCCTTCCCCTCTCACCACCATGTGTGTCTCTGGCTGATACCCTTCACTCCTTCCCCCCTGCCCGTTCCCAGCATGCCAAGAGCTGTTGTGCAAATTCCATGGGCAGTAGGTTGGTTCAGAAGCCACCCTAAAGTTCTTCAGCCTGAGCAACTTCCCTCTGTCCTGACCTGATGCTGATGCTCATACACATGTTCCTGCTGTGGTCCTGCTTGCTTGTGCACTGCTGCAGCATCCCCCATGTATCGCAGGGCAGGTGTGCAATCCTACACTAGCCCTCCCCAGTCTCACATGCCTGTTCTGCCCCCAGCAAGTGGAAGAGTAGAGGATGGATGCAGTGAGGGGTGGAGTGGCGAGGAGAGGAGAGGAAGAACTGGAGAGCAGCAGAGATGAAGACCTCTGGTGTCCAGATGGACCCAGAAGTTAGGGCCAGAGGTGGGGGTGGCCTGGTGCATGCTGGAGAGGAACAGAGTAGTTCCCCAGCCTGGCAATAACATGGAGAAATGGGCAATGATCATTCATGATTGATTACAGTTTTTACATCTTCCATATTGTAATTTGTGCAGTGTTTCCGCTCTTGTATCTGTCGTTACAGCTGATATTCTAATCAACCTGAAAACATCATGATTTTTATATCTTTTCTTTATTGCTGAATAGTTTCTAGGGCATTTAGGGTGGGTATGTTTGACTTCCAGGCCCAGACCCAAAAATTATTTAGATTCTTAAGGTCCTTTGATTTCAGTGTCCTTGCTCCTTTAAATTTTAGAAACTTGGGAACAGTTGTATTAATTTATTTATGAAGGCTCTGAATTCGCCAACAGTTTGGCTATTTAGGTTCAGATTTCCCCACTCCCCACCCAGATATTTTCCCATTAAGGTGGAAATGCAAAATGCCCACTGACTCTCATTTACTTTACATAATAAGGAAACTGAGAGCACACCTGGCTGAATGGGAGTGCAAAGTACCCTGTCTCTTACCTTCCAGAACAGGGCATTTGCCATAAAATTCCCCTCTAGGAATTCCATGTCAGCAGCACACTGGGCATTTGTTCTTTTAGCGTGAACAAACATGTGCTGCTTCATATGAAGCCCATATGTTCTTCCATAAGCATTATCCAAAGCACCTACAGCAGAGCCCATGGCACAGAGGCACATAGCCAGCTATCCAGCAAGGATTTGCTTTTCATTCCAAAAGGGATGTAATGCATGCCTTATGAGTAGCAGTGCCACTCACTACTAGGCATGCAGCAAAAATGAAGAAGCAGTGAAGCTCAGCCTGCCTGCCTTCTATCTAGCCTGAGTCCCATCATTGCATGTGCATACTATTGCCTAGGAGGACAGCTGAATAGTGCTGTGGAATGATGGCAACGGCAGCAGAAACCAGACAGATCTTAAATTTAAAATACAAAATAGATTAAAAAGGACAGGAACATCAATCAAAGCTAAAGACTCTTCAGTTGCCCAAGAAGACAGGGATTTGAAAGTGGAGAAGTAGCACGAGGAGCTTATGGAGTTAAATAAACAGAGGCTTATGCTGTAACCATGGAGAGATTGATGGGCAAACAGCAGGAGCCTGAGTTAAATAGGCAGTTCTTGTAAGCTTGGACTGGAAGTGATTTTTGTTTAAATGCAGTCTGACAAATTGTAGCCAGTGTATCTGTGTTGCTAGGGAGAAGGTGCGCAATGTTTGCAAATGGTAAAAGTGCTGTGTATTGGAATGAAAGTGACCACTTTCAGCAGATGCTGATGGTAAAAGCAAGTTATAGGGGCGCTTTTAAGGCTGGTTGGCCTTATATTAGACCTACTAGGTTTATGGAGTTGCACCATCCTTCTGCTTCTTATGATCAAGCAGCATTTTTGCCTGTTTCAGAAATTTGATACTTCATCTGCATAGATTAACTAAACAGGCAGGGGCTGCATCATCTCTCATTGACATAAGTAGAAAATCCATATCCCAAGCAACACAGCTATACTGACCTCCAGTACTTTTTTGTAAAAAAAAAAAAAGTGCTGGTACTCAGCAAGCAACATGGGGCCACCGGTGGTAGCAGCAGGAGCTGGAGCTGCATCACTGTGAAAAAGGGTATTGGTACTCAGTATCCTTGAGTACCATCACAAAAAAAGCCCTGCTGACCTATCTCCCAGTGTACAGAGCACTGTGTCACTGGGATGTCTTCTCCCATTGACATAGCTACCGCCTCTTAGGGAGGTGAATTATGTGCACTGACAGGAGAAACCTTTTCATTGGCATGTGCATGTATGTGAATAATTAGTATTACAAGTTTTTATATGGGATTACAAAAATGATTTTATTCAGGGGCGTTTGATATCATCCTTAAAATTGAAATAACAGTGGTATATAATGGACAGTCATTTTTATTTATAAAGTGCCCCCACTGAAGTGTTTCGGAAACTGAATAAAGCAATTCCAGCTGCAATACTGTCAAATCCCATCACTATCAACACAGAATATTTGAAAATCTAAATAATATGGCATCAACAAAAAAAGAGTAGGGTGCTTCGCAGGAACTGGCAATAATTGAAACTGAAAACACCACTGGGAAAAAATAGTGTTTTCAGATGATTTTTTGAAAGTGAAGATATCTAGGGAGAGTGAGTTTCATGCTCTCAGAGCTTCTGCAATAGAAGTGTCTTTGCCTCTTGACCTAGCATTACATTATACCTATATCTGGAGTTAGGGTATAGATACAAATCAGGATGAGGGCTTGCATATAGGCATGGCCTCACCATTAAAATAACTGAGAAATGTGGGGAACAGACTAAATCAAACTGAAGGATTTTGCGATGGCCCTGAAGGGTGATGATTTCCAAAGGCAGATTCTTGTTTGACTGGTCTTGAGAAGAGGAGGAATCCATCTCTGGACTCTATTATCTTGAGAAAAGCTTTGCTATGGGTCGGGTTCTTAACCATTTGAGCAAAGTCTGAGGCCATAAAATTACTGGAGGAGCCTAAGTCACTTGTGCTTCCAGGCTAATCTTGGACATGGCAGTATGTTTTTAGTAGGCATGGCAGGACCCAAAATTTCTTTGTACCCTAGGCCCAATAAATCTTAATCTGCCTCTAGCCACTTTCATAACAAACTATCTGCAAGTTTATTAACTAGGAAGAAGAAATACGAGAATTATTTACAAGTTAAAGCAAGAAAACATGTACATACAAATGAGTCAAGATGATAGAGATGTAATCTATCTGTTCAAAATGTCTTTCAGGGTGGACCCAGGTTGACCCTGGATATCTCTGGCCCTATGAGAGTTAAAACAGCAAAGAAATAACCATTTCTTCTTGACCTGCCCCCATAGTTCAAACTAATGGAACAAGGGCTCCTGCACATAATTTCTTTATGGGTGCATGAGGCAATCATCAAAGCTTTTTGTCCTAGAGGACCCATTAAGTCTTGATAGTCCTTCATGGTGAGCGAGGGAACCACACTCTTCCTATCTGAGTTCACAAGTTCAGAATGGGCATTTTTAGAATTATAAAACAAATGTCTATTTTTTCTTGTAGCATGGTATACAGAGATTATAAGTGAGATTAATGCATGCTGCAATTTACAAACAGTCACAGAATCTAATCACTAAATACATTCTTATTATACTAATAACTTGTATGAACAAAACTAACATACAGGTGAGCTGGTTTGGCTTCCAGCTATGAGTCTGTCAGTTCTTAGCTAACGCCTATAGGTTTGGTCAGAATTGGTACTTAATTTACCTGCATCACAATCTGCTCCCCCATAGCTCTTTTCTTGGTCTCTAACAATTAGATATTGATTTAAGTTCAGAAGCACAAAGTTAAATATCTCTTTCATAATTTTGTCATAATTAATTATAACTCTGGAGGTTCTTGATTCCCATATAAATACCCAATCCCTTTTTGAATCTTTTAAGATTTTGTTCTCAACAATTTTGTGTGACAATGAGTTCCACAATTTATTCACCTGTTGTGTGAACAAGTATATCTTTTTATTAATTTTGAATGTCCCTCCTTTCAATTTCATTGAATTGCTTCTTGTTCTTGCATCCTCCCCACCCTCAATCATTTTCTGTATGGTAACCCAACTTTCCCTGGTGACTCCACCAATAAACAAATTATCACAACATGAGTACCTCATCCAGTGCACTAAGTGCCCCAATAGCATCTATGTGGATGAAATCAGACAATCACTATGCTCTCCAATGAACTCACACCTGCAAATGATTTTTTTTAAAAACAAACCACCATCATCTGGCCGAACATTCTTCACAAAGCAATTACTCCATATCTGACCTATCTGTCCTCATCCTTAAAGGAAACCTGCACAGCACTTTCAAAACATGAGCCTGGGAGCTTAAAGTCATAACTTTGCTAGATACTAAAACGCATGGATTGAATAGAAATACTGGATTTATGGCTTAAAACAAACAGTAATCCACCAACAACCATCTTCCTCCCTATTCCTACTGTTATCTCCTGCCCCACTCCTTCCTTTCCACTTTATTAGTGGGTGGATGTTCACCTTGGGGCTACTTCACCTTGCATGGTCCCTTGAAATATATGTAACTACTTATGCTGAAAAGTCTGTTCAAACCTTGTATTTAGTCCAGGCATTCTTGAGTCAGTTTCCCAAATCTGAAGAACTCTCTGTAAACCTGAAAATTTCTCTCTCTTTCACCAACAGAAGTTGATCCAACAAAAGTAATTACCTTACCCACCTTCTTTCTCTAACAAACAAATTAAACAGGTCTTTTCTTTTTGATTTTTTAGACTATGTTTATGCCAGAAGCCCCCTTCCAAATGGAAGAAGCTCTTGCATTAGATGCTAATAACGTTGATGTGTGTGGTGTTACGGTGTGAAGAAAGCATATGGTATGCAATATGTTAGGAGCATGGTGTGATGATGGAAGTGTATAAATTGTGAAAGATACATAAATCTGGAAAATGCAGATGTCTGACTTTTGGTAAATATTTATTACTTTCAACTTATTGCATAGGAAATAGATTTTAAAAAGGACATAGAAACACTAGAATGTTTAGTCCCCTGACTGCCATAAATACTCTCTTCCATAGTCATTTACTTGACAACATAGAAAAATCTCAGTTAATATGGCTGACATCTTCCTCTCTTTTTAAAAACCGTACATAGTTTTGATGATATTAAAATAAGTAGCATAAGGACCTGATTTAACAAAGCAGGTACTTAACTTACTTAACTTTAATTTAGTTAATTGTACTTAACTTTAAGCATGTGAACTCCTACTCAATAATAAAATCACTGTGACTTATGCATGTGTATAAGTGCTTTGCTGAATCAGGGTCACAGAGAATAAAATTTGCCTAATAAATTCAATTGCTTTTCAGTTGTTACTAGCATTGAAAAATTAGAATTAAAATATATATGTTTGAGTTTTAATAAAACAGTTAATACAAACTTAATGAAATTGGCTGAGATCTGACACTGAGAACTGAAAAATAGCTGGAATATCATAAACAAAGGATGATGATAAACAGAAATGTATTGTTCTGAAATTGGGTAGTAGAGTCCATAGGGATTGGTGTTCAACCCATTAAAGTTAACATCTCCATTCATGGTACAGGAGTGGGGAGATAAAGAGTATGTTTGTGAAGTTTGCAGTAGATACTAAATTAAGATATATTTCAAATGCAAGTGAAGGAAGAAAATAATACAAAATGATCCAGATAGGTTATAAATATGGGCAGAAAATGACAAAATGAGATTGAACTTAAAAAAAAAATGCAAGCTTAATATATGAGGAAAGTAATCCAAACACACACAGATGTTAGGGAAGGAGCTAAATCATTTTCTGCTTTGCCTGAGGAATCATCGGTATGAGTGAAGACTGAAATGCTCTGTAGCATATAAACCAAATTTTGTTTTCAGTGGCGCACATGCAACCATAATAAGATCAACTGGATACAGAATGTGTCTTTTGTAGGGATCATTAGGTTGCAGAAAGAATAGAAATAAAGCTAATATCACATCTGCGTCTGCTGTTAGTCCCCCTCCCTTATTTTGCTCCCAGAAAAATGAATTTATTTTGAGTCGTGAAATGTTTCTAGTTATTTACTAATACTGAGTTTAAAAGGTTTCGGAAAGTTGGTCTGGTAGAAGGGAAAACATGATTACTTAATGTCAGAAAATTTGGAGCAGAGATTGTCTAGTACTTCTGACTTATTTCAACTACTACCTGAGCCACCCAGACTATTCATTCCTTTTTCCGCTAAAATGTGCAAGCACATGCCTCTCGATTGGTAGCAGCAATAGTAGGAGTACTAGTAGAGACAGAGCTTCAGATTGCTGATGCTGTTTCAAGCACTGGATTGCTTAATTCCTCTCATAGCAGATCTACACCAGATGGTGCTTAAAATGCCAACAGCTGCTGCTATTCTTGTCAATGCCAGTTCTTCCACCACTGTTGCCACCAATGAAACTGAAATGATGTCAGTAACAATGGAGATTTTAACCACCTTTTCATGTATAGACAAAGCCTTGGTCACTATGGGTACGTCTACAATGGAGGCTCTGTTAAGTCGACTTAACAAGGTAGACTTTAAGTCGACTTAAAGGCGACCTTGTTAAGTTGACTTAGAGAATCCACATTAAAAGCTCCTGTCGACTGCCTGCATCCACACTGGCAGGTGCTAGGTCAACAGAGGAGTGGTGCATTGTGGGTAGCTGGGAGGAGGCCTGGAGGCCAATTAGGTCAACTTAAGGGCTTTCCCCGTCCACACTGGCTTAAGTCGACTTAATAAGGTCGACTTAAGCATTAAGTCGACCTTCAGAGGTGGTGTTATTAAGTCGACTTAAGGAAGCACTTAAGTTGACTTAATAAAAGCTGAATGTGGACGCAGCAGTCTGTAGGTTGACTTAACCTTCCTTAAATCGACCTAAGGCTCCACTGTAGACATACCATATGATCTTAGTCAAGTCCAACCTTGATTTAGTCAAACCAGCTACATTTGGGGTCTGCTTTCATAGGTAAATGTATTACAAATGAAAAAGTGAGTGCACTCTCTCACACACAAAACAAATAATCTCAAATTATTTTCATTACTGTTGATTAATGATGTAGTGCATCCTTTGAAATAGACTGTTACAGTCTGTCATGATAAGCGCTTGATGTAGGAACAGTAAATTATAAATAGGCTTGGCAGGATGATATTTTTAACTGAGAATGTTGGTAAATGTTGATTTCACTAGGCACACACATACTGAAAAAATATTTTCATTGATAATTGAAATGTACAGATAGCCGAAGAAAGAAAAATGCTGCATAAAAACTTTATCAGAGTTTGATTTAAGAGTATTTACTGTATATATTTGACATATGATGCTGACAATATTTGTTTTCAGGGTTATAAATGTCAACATTTTGAATCTCAGATTTATTATAATTAAATAAGTATTGTCTGAATCCCTCATTGTCCAATACACTCCCACCCCCATATATTTGCACAATAGTGACCATTTAAAATAGATAAAAATAGGGAAAATACTTAAAAATGAATAATAACAGCTGTCAAAATATTTTTTAAGTATTCTGTCAAACCTAATTATAAACTAGTCCCTGATGAAAAAATATTAGGCCCTGAATGGTAATAAAAAGGAATAATGCTATAAAATAGCTTTCACTAAGTTTACTATAACTTATTCTAGCTAATGGAAATTAGTCATATCAGCACAGAACAAGATAAATTTTGACTAAGTTTTTTTATTCTTAGATGAGCAGCTGAATGTTTCAATTGAGCAAATATCTTCTGAATATGAAGGAAAATATTTATGTGTGCTGTATGTCAATATATTAATAGTACATAAAATATTGATCTAGCTGGAAACCTATCCAGTTCAGTGAAGCACTTGGGGTTTTTTTTGTTTTGTTTTTTTAAAATCTCATTTATAACATTTTAAAAATATGTAATGAAATGCCTTTTAGGTACCTCTGCTATTATTAATTTACTGTAGAGGGGTTACAACAGAAAAAACTTCACAAGAACATAAGAAATATTGCTTCAATATTAGCTCAGCAAAATGAACAATATATACCCTAAAGGACAGGAAAAAATGAAAGAAGAGACTGAATAACACTTTTACTGCAGAAGTTATTTCAGAGGCTGGATCAGGTGGTGTTGGCTGGATAAAATAAGCAAGTTCAATATTATCTTATCTTGGCTGAAAATGAAAAGGTTTAATCTTAAATGTTATTATTCCTTTCCTTTTCACAAGCATTAATTCCGTCATACAAATTCAGAAAGGAAATGGTAGAAATCTACTAGCAAGAGATGATGAAATTATTGGAAGTGGATGGTAAAGTAGCACAGTATTTACCCCTCTCAAACTAAATTGATGCGTCTATATGGCTCTTCCTGGTAGAAGCCCTCCCTCCATCCCCTGTAAACTTTTGTGCTGAGTGCAGGATAAGGTGCCACTGGATTTATGAATTTGCAAGTTTGCTCTTCCCACTCCTTCTTTATTTTATATATTCGTCTCAGGCCTGGATTAAAACAAATATGGACACCTATGGATGGGAATATCATGGCATGATTAGTCCATGTTTGGTGTGGTAGTAGCTGTATCTCTGTGACTGAATCTATCAAGACATCTTTGTCATCTGCCAGAGGTATAAGTGTTCTCACACTGCAGGCTTCAAGAAAACCCACTCGGATCTGGCTATCAATGGCTATGTCAACACTTGCTAAAATTAGTTCGAATTAGTTAGTTCGAACTAACTAATTCAAACTAATTTTAGTTAGTTTGAATTAGCTTAATTCGAACTAGAAAAAGTTAGTTCGAACTAAGCAAGTGCCATTCATGGCACTTGCTTAGTTCGAATTAGTGATCCCCATTCATTTCAATGGCCGGTTAGTTCGAACTAAGAAATTAGTTCGAATTAACATGGCCACATTGGCTAATTCGAACTAGTTAGTTCGAATGAAGCCTTACTTCTAAAGCCCTATTCGAACTTATTAGTTCGAATTAAGGAAGCCCATAATTCGAACTAACTAAAGCCTAGTGTAGTTAGTTTAGGCTTTAGTTAGTTCGAATTAAGCCTCCTTAATTCAAACTAACTTGCCAGTGTAGACATAGCCAATGGCACTTAGTCCTCCAGAGGCCTAGAATGGCCAGAAGGAGCCACTTGACAATAGGGAGACAACGGAGCAGGCTTGGCTGCTTCCTTGGAAGGGCAGTGCCGAGTGAGGAGCTTGTCAATATTAGTCCAGGGCCCTCAGTTAAACACCATGACTATGATTCACCATTTATGTCTGATCATTTGTTTAAAGGCACAGGCAAACAAATCTTGAGTTAATTTATTGTTAGCCATTTAAGATGATTCTGCTACTGACTGGCTGACATAGTTTCCCTTCAACAGTTGTTATTGGGAAAGGCAGTAATGCTTAGCTTCCCTTCATAACACGTCTTCCTTTCCTCCCCAGGGGAGACAGAAGCAGTGGCAGGGGAAGGAACCTCTTCCCCTCTCAGATACCCAGTTACTTCCTTCTCCTCTGAACCCGTAGGGGTAGTCCCCTTTCTCTCCATTCGAGCTTTGGTGGAGGGCCCATCTGGATTTTCAAACAATGGCAAGATACTCCCTCAGATAGAGTCGCTCCACCCCGAAAAACTGGGGCATGGTCTACTCTCTTGTTTGGAGAATTGAGGAGGCAAATTCCCCCTGGCTCTATCAACTGCTGTGCCACATTTGGCTGGAAGCTGCCTGCAGACTTAGCAACTGGGATCAACATGGCTGTTTGACGTGAGTCACATTGTTAGGCTTTTCTTTAGGACTGGCTTTGTTTGTGTTAATGAAAGCAGAGATTCTGACATCACATGACAGGGAGTGGGGACGTGAGGCCACAGGGATGGTTCTGATGTTTTTAATCGAACTCCTACTGGTCTTCCTAAAATTCCTCAGGCTTCCTGGGATTGTTTACATGCAATGGCTTTAAGAAAAAATAAATCACTGGTATTTTAGCCATTTGTTTCTGAAACATTATCTTCAGCAAACCATGTAGTATCCTCCTTGGGGTATACATCAGGCTAAAACAGTACAGTACATCACTGCCTGGAAATAATGAGTCAAACGGATAGTGTAATTACCAATGGGGACAATACATCTTTTGTGGGGGAAAAAATATATAATCCTTCCAGAAATCTTGAAAAAATTCTCACACTGGATTTGCAAAGTTCCAGCTGTGAGAGGCTGGAACTAGATAGCCCAAAGCCAGGGCCTGTGATTATGTGATATTTGAGCAGGACAAAGACTCCAGCTGGCTCCTCTCAGGACTACTAGAAGCATTTTGGCTTATCTACCTGGTAAAGCATTTATCAGGAAAGGGGACATCACTTGTCTGTACTTTTCTTGCTTCTTTGATTTCTCAATGCCTACGCTTTATTATACTGCAGAATTCCTTTCCCTAATGTCTATCCAAAGTGACTGTTCTGAAATCAATGGTGTGCTTGCTAGGGCCTATGAGGACTTAGGATGGGGTAGGGGCTGCATTTTTCTTCCTCCCACTTGTGTTCTCTCAGCTGCCACAGGCTATTAAGGCCCAGAATTATGAGCTATTGAAGCATTTTTATTAGCTAGTGGAGGTGAGATGGACACTCAGTGATGGTGGGTGTATATTATGTCTGTGCTGACTCACTGATGTTCTGAGCTCTTATGTCAGCTTTCAGATTCGGTTTGCCAGAGTTAATGCTAAGAAGAATCCTCGTGGCACATATCACTAAAAAGATATTTTTGTGTGCTCTGATGTAAAAACACACTGAAATGTCCCTCCTCTCCTGACTGCTTCTAAATTTATTCACTTTTATGTTTATGGAGGTGACACAAACAAAATAATATTCTCTGTGTTAAGTGCAGTTAATAGACAATTCTTTCCTGGCCAGATCTTTGAGTCTGGCTGAGCTGCAGTTAGTGCAGGGCCAGGGTGTTTGTATAGTAGTGATGAGGAGGTGAGTCTCAGTCACCAGCCTCCAGTATAAAACAGAGCAGCTTTTAGGCTTCTCTAAGGTAAAGTAGCCAGAGTGGTCCACTAGAAACTGCTCCTCCTTAAGGGGATGAACTTTGGTTCTGTTCCCCAACCCCTCCATGAATTCCAGCAGGGGATTTTTTTACAACTGCTCTGTTTAGGGTAGCTCTCCCTCCCCTTTGAGCTGCCAGAAAAGCAGAAAGGGGACAAAGGTAGGGGAAAGAATCTTTTAATTTGGTGTTTAAAACACCTGCCATCTTTGCTGTGTCTAGAGTTTGTTGCATATGCAGTGCTTCTAATTTAAAACAAAAGATGGACTAATGAGTTCCAGGATGGGTTCACTCTAACTGAAGTGAGGAGTAAATTGTAAAACAAGAGAGTTTGGAGAGGAGTGAATGAATAACTATGATTGTTAAAAGGAACACAGTAATATATGACCTGCCTTCTTAATGAAAACAATTCCATAGAGAGGTCTGCTTTCTTCTCAACATTCTTTATTACTCTCATAATAACTAGCTTGTTGTAATTTGATAACTGAAGAATCAATATTGCACATTTGTGTCCTTTTCTATGTAGTGGCCACCTGTTTTCATGTAGTGGCCACCTGTTTCCTTTGGCAAAGTCCTGTAGATATTCATCTGAAAAACTCAACTGTAAATGGGAAATTATTATTCCTTCAAGTTTAAAAAAAGTAGAGTCACTATAGAGTGGGGTGTTCTGACTGGATATAATGCTACTTTGGTGAGTAAGGCAGTTTTAGAGCTGGTTGGGGATGGAGGATCCAATAAGAGGCTTTTTCTGGAAACATGTTACAGTGGGAGAGGCTGAGAGAGCAGTTGTGGGTCAGTGAGTGATTGGAGAGGAGCTAACAGCATTGAGCTAGGTAACTGGAGTTCAGTGAAGGAAGCAGGTGAGCTCTTGCAAATGGCAAAAAGGCCAAGGTGGAGGAGAAGGAGAGGCGGAGGCGGCAGAGAGTTGTGTTTAGAATAACCACCAAAGAAACTAAGGAAGTGCAGTATGGACGATTTACCTTTTTCTCTATAGAGAACAAGGGTGCTATAAGTAGAGAGGTATAAAGTCATCAGATATCATAGTGATAAGCCGAGTAAAGCCTTTAGGCAGGTAGATCACTGATTAACTGGACTTGGATAGGAATGAAGGCGAATGGAAGAATGTAGCAATGAGGTAGAGTTTGAGGGAAATACACATGGGTGCATTGCACTTGGACACCAAGAAAAAAATATTCCAACACCAGGAATAGATATTCCACTTTTTGTGTCTGAGGACAAAAAAAGTTAGGAGCCCGAGAACAGATAGTAACCCAACACGTCATTAGATAAAAAGACATGGACTGAAAGGGAGCAGTGAGAGAAAGAAAAGACAAATAACTTTGTCTGGTAACTTGATAGTGGAAAAGAAAGACGTAACATTGATTGTTTGAGTAAAAGGTCAGTGAATGGAACCAATGACAGTGTTGCAACTGCCTTGTTTTCTCTTTTAAAGGATTCATTAGTGGGTCTCTGTGGGAGAGCATTAGTATAAGAAATATTTTATATTCTTCATCAGTATGTTCACCAAGAGAAGGCTGTATCTCGCTGCCATTCTTTCATCATATCTTATCAGCTGAATTACCGGTTATTCAGGGCTTTGGAAACTTGTTTGCTTACATTGTATTGCAACAATGTTTGCTGTGTAATAAAATTAGCACAATAAATGTTAAAATAATCTTCTAGGATGACTCTAGGGGTATGGAAAGAGAACATTACATTGATGTAATATTAAAGAAAGGGTAAAGATAAGAAGCTATGACACATGGGAACTGTGTCAGGCTAATCAGACCAGGAGAGGTGGCTTTAGTGTCAAACAGAAAAATAAATGTAAAGAATGTTCTGTTCCTTATATGCCAAATGAAAATACAACAAATTTTCTCTCAGTGGCCTAAAATGTAGCGCACTTCTGTAAGTACTAGAGTGGGGCAGAGGAGACAATACATTAACTAAAAGTTGATTCCCCTTTAGAAGCCATAAGATTTTGGGCCCTGTCTTCTGAGGTGCTGACCACTCCTTTTAGAAGGTGAATGTGAGCTCAGGATTTTCCGCACCTTGTAGGAACAAGGGGTCTTGTTGGGGTATTTTGCTGTCCAAAGAACTCTTTGAATTTCTATGCCTGGTAAAACCAGTAGAAAAGGTGCCACTCACACAATGTTCCCCAAAGCATTCCATTTCAGTGTCAGCCACCAGTGCTGGGAGAATTTGCTCGGCATTTTCAGATGGTACCCCAGCCATGGGCAGGTCACAGGGACTACAAGACTATCAGCATTGTCTTGTTGTTTCTTTGTGTCCCCATTCTGCTTGGTTCCACCTGTTGGGTATTGTTTTATGTTTTGATTGTAAGCTCTTTGGGGCAGGGACCATCTTTTCTTTATATGTTTGTACAGAGCACAGCAGCATAAAATGTCACAACTGTAACATGTAACTGTAAAACAAGTGCTGTGTACTGAGTGTGAAGCTCAAAACAGGTGATTTGTGGAGCATTCATTGGAACAGCAATCTTTAAATCTTAGCAGTTAATTTAGTTCAGTGGGTGCTGTTTCTTAAGTCGACTTAAGGAAAAGTAAAGTCAACTTTGTAAAACCTAGTTTGACATCGACTTTACTGCTTAAGTCGACTTCTTAAGTCGACTTAAGCAGTGTGGACGCCCTAAGTCAACTTGGTCGACTTAGGTCAGAGGGGACAAGGGAGCATCACATGGCTCCCTGGCAGAAGGGAGCCACTGTGGCTCCCTTGTCCTGGGGAGCCGCTGCTCCCTTCTCCTCAGACCTGCAGCTTCCCTGCCAGGGGAGCCAAGGTCCTGGGGAGAAGGGCTCCCCAGCCAGGGCTCCAGTGGCAGGGGATCACCCACTGGAACCCTGGTTGGAGAGCCGGGGAGGCGGGCTGCTGGTCCCGGCAGAGCCAGCCGCGCGCCAGCTGGCTGTGCCGGGGCTGAGAAGCTGCTCGCCGCTTCTCAGTCCTGGCAGAGCCATTCAAGTTCCAGCTAGAAGGGAGCCCCGCAGTCCCTCCTAGCCAAGACCGAGCAGTCGCGGCCAGGAGGGTGCGCGGGAGACCTGCGCTCCAGCTGCTGAGCAGCCGGCAGCTGGAGCGCGGGTCTCCCGCTCTCCATCCTGGCCAGGACCGCAGAGTCCCAGCTAGGAGGGATCATGGGGATCCCTTCTCCCTGGGACCCAAGCGGTCCCAGCTAGGAGGGTTCCCTTCTGTCCGGGAAGTCCCGAGCAGAAGGGAGCCAAGTGGTCCGGGGCAGAAGGGAGCTCCACGTTCCCTTCTCCCCTGGACCACTCCGGGGCTTGCTGCCTGGAGTGAGCCAGCCCTGTGCGGGGCTGGATCTCCCCAGGACAAACCCGCCTCGCCTCCCCCTGCACCTAACTAGTTGACATAGAGAGTCTAGTGTAGATTCTCTAAGTCAACTTAGTATGGCCCACCTTAAGTCGACTTAGGAGTCCTGTGTGGACTCTCTAAGTCGACTTAATAAGGTCGTCTTAAAGTTGACTTATTAAAGTCGACTTAGTAAAGTCGGCCTAAATACCCCAGTGTAGACATAGCCAGTGACTTTTAATATGTTTTACATGCCTTTCAAGGAGAAAATTTCAAGTCAGCGACCACTGTAGAAAAGTTACAATTTCTTTATATAAAGATATGTAGTTATTTATATGAATATTTGGAAGATAGTGATTGAAATTTCTTCATTTTCTTGTTGCTAGACCAATATTTATTTAAAGAAGATATTCTACCTACATGATTTATGGTGATATAGGTCAAAATAATGCAGCCCTCCTTTCCCACTTTCCTGCCTCTTCCTATACACAGACAAACACACATTCTCACACCAGTGCCTCTCTGAGTGTTGTGCTTAAATTCTAAATCTAGTTTTCAGTTAGATTCTGGCCACTCTATTAGTATATTGTAGGAGCCATGTGAGTTATCACTTAACTATATTTAAATGAAGTGAACTCTATAGCATTGAACTTCACCTGTGCTTTGACAGCATTAGTCAATTTGTATCAAATGGTGTATACTTTATTATTTTGTGTAAGAGCAGTCCATAATCTAATTCTTATTGATCTTCTAGTTTACAAAATTATACTGCAACCAAACTCCAATCAAATTAACAAAAGTAATTTCTAAATTGCAGTTCAGCTTACGAGAATGCAATCAGCAATGAAGGAAGAGTGAAAGCTTGTGTATTTCTGAATGTTTATAAAAGGCCATGTTTATAATTATGCATAAGATCCTGTCAGGGCTTTTTAACATGAAAAAGTAAATAAATGTATTTGTGCAGAATTTTCATTTTAAAAAGATATGTTCCTCCTAAGTATCTGTTTTGTAAACTCGGTGGGTTCAATGAGAAGGTGAAGGATACATGGACTAACTACAAACCTCAGGTTGAATTAGATATTTCTGATGCCATTACACAGTGAGAGGTTTTTTCTCTTGGCCAGCCAAGTCTGCAACTGTTAGAACCCTGCATAAAATAACAGAATTAATTCTTTTGAGTCATTCTGATAGGGGTGGAAAGCCAGAAACAATTGTCTGGGCAGAGACAACTAGGGTCTGGAATAGGGTACAACTGGGAACAGGCAATGTTGAAGAAGAAAGCTTAAACTGAAGTTTATTTTGTGGAGTAATTGTTTCAACTACCCGTAAATGCAAATCACACAAAGAGGGTAAGTTTGGTGTGTATTTTGACTGTGTAAATTCCCTTAAGAGCAGGATAGGAACATCACTTGCTTACAGTTATCTTGTTCTTATTTATAATTACTGATGGAGCCTCACTTTAAATTTGGCACAACAGGCAGGAACATATGTAAGGAAGTGATCTTAACAAGCAAAACACCCTTAATGCATCCAAGCTTTATCAACCTACTTTCTCCTGTTTAAACAGCTGAATTTATTACACAGCATAGGAACCACACCAAGCCAAGAACCAAAATAACCAAACAAATAGGTAGCATGGCAAAGCAGATTCATGTGCTCTTTGACAATCTGTTTCACAATGTAAAAATCTCAGAGGTCATCATGGTGTAAAATATTAATATGAAAGAAATATAAGAAGCGTTATCATTAGTAATTTGTAAAATATTAACAAATTCTCCTATTCCCCAGACATACTGGTACCCAAGAGGACAATGGACCAGGTACTCAGCTAATATAAATCAGGGTATTTCCATGGGCTTTTAATGCATCTATATTGATGTTGCTCCAATGTGAGAATCTGGACCGACACTATGCCAACACATAGTGGCATCTGGAATTTGTAAACAAGGTTTGTTGGCATCAGAAGAGGAAATCCACAGGGTTTATACTGGTTCCTTCTGTTTGGAAATGAACTGTAGAAGCAGAATAACTCATGATTCACATTCTAATGCATATATTTTTGTAAAGATAAGGACTTTACACTGGGAAATTTCTTCCTTTCCTTCCCCAATGCTTAAAATATTGATTGAAATTTTTAACATTGCTCCATGTAGTCAAAAATTCAGTGGTGTTTAAATTCTTTTGCCAGACCATTTGTTCTGATTTCTAAACTCCTAAATTTGCCTGGGCTTGAAAGAATGTCTGAGAACAAAGCCTTCACATTGGCTTTGATAACCCTCTGGTACAAGCAACTTTCTTTAGATGCAACTCAAACAGCAAAAACCCACAGTATCAACTGCACTTGTATTTCTCCTCAGTGGTCCAGCCAGGGAACCCACTTCCAGGCTTCCTGTTCCCAGCTATTGCCTGACTTATGTTTCAAGGCTGCACAGTTCCTGTCTCAGTCTGTTTTATCTCAACTCCAGCAAAGACAAGCTCCCCAAATAGAACCTGCTTACTTTTTCTTTAGCTATGTTTAACAGGTGTAATTACTACAATTATAAGGCAACACTTCTTATGAAAGCTTTACTTTACAGGAAAAGATCTATAGAGAAAACATATTACAAACAAAAAAAGAACCTACAGGCACCCTAATAAATTCATGAGACATCAGCCCAATGTGGATTCTGGTAGAAGCAATCCTTCAATATCCCACTGAAGGGATACAAGTTCATCACAGCTTCATCTAAGAACAAACACTCAAGTCTTATGAGATCTCAGTAGGACCAGTTCTGCCAACTTTCCCAAAGGATTGGGGCCCTTTGTGAACCAGGGGTCCTATCCATTTGCTGGATCAGGAAGGCTGTGCGCCAGTTTTCAGGTTTTGGATAAATAGCTTAGCCCTTTCCACTACCCCACTTTTTTTTTTTTTTTTTTTTTGCCTGTTGGCTCCTGAAGGAGGTACTTTGATTAGCATAGGCATATCTTTCTAGGGGAAGTTTCAAACAGTTGATAATGAAAGAAGTACAGTAGCATTCCCTCTCTACTAAAGACAGTGCATATAGTAACAGACGCACAATTGCATTTTTAATAGAGTAGACCCCAAAGGTGTTAACCCTAACTCAGTAAAGTTTATTTTAATTCCATGAGGTATGCTTGGGATATTGTCAGTCTTTCACACTTACTTCATAGTGAGCGTGGCTACTGTTTAAGGAACCAGTAGGAAAAAATATTGGTCCAAAAGTGTTTAATGCTACAACATTCTGAGCTCTTCTTAGAGTGGCTGAGTGATGTCAGTTCACTTGATTACATTAGGAGTTGAGGGCACTTGGTATCTCCAAGAGATGATCTATTCTTACTCAAGGAAAATCTCAAATGAATGTAATGGGAGGGAACAAGGACCAAAGGGTTAATCCGACTCTCATTAAATCAACAGAAAGACTCCAGATCAGATTTTCTGTTTTGTTCTAGAACCTTTGCGCAGCTCAGGCAACACAGATCAGCCCTGAAAATGGAGGCTCCATAACCACTTCACCAATAGCTTTCACATTCTCCTGCACTGAACAGAAAATTGACTTGGCAGAGAGCGTGGGCCTCCTTTCCTAGGAGCTGGGTCAGACGCCAGGTAAATTGGATAAAGGCATCATTGGCTATGTTTACACTACAAAAAGTTAGGTCGACTTAACAAAGTGGTTTCTGTGAACGGGGACTTAGTAAGTTGACCTAACTGCCCTTATGTTGACCCAATAAAGTGGACTTAAGTGTCTACACTGTGCTTAGGTAGACTCAAGGAGTCAACTTAAGGGTTAGGTCAACCTAACCGGTGGTTTTTACTAAGTCAACCTAAGCTTTCATTAAATCAACTTAAGGAATTTCTTAAATCGACATAATGAAAGCCTAGTGTAGTGTAGACAGGGATTAAGTTAGGTTGACTTAAGCCACCTTAAGTCGACCTAACTTGCAAGTGTAGACATAGCCATTGTGATTGTAGGAAAAATCTTGATAGCAATTCCCTATAAAATGGTATCTGAGTGACAGGAGAATATCACAGTCATTTTGTGATGAGAAACATAGAAAGAGGTGGTTTGACATTAAATAATGTAATATAGGAAAATTCTCAATTACCGGTAGCTAAAATTCTATTTATATCCAATGCACAGAAAAAACCTGTAATATGACCAAATATAAACCATTTAATCAGTTACAGCCTGCCTTCAATGCTGAAAAATAAAGTATTAAATGTACTTCAATAAGAAACAAGGTGAGATCAAAGTTGTCCCCTTTATTATTTTTCCTTTGTTTTTTTCTCACAGCTTTTTGGACTGGCATTATAATGATAATTGAAAATTCTGAGGTTTGCTTTGTGCAATTATTGGGGGGAAAAAAGAGACAGAGCTGAGCGTCATATTCCCCTCACAGTCCACTTAATCTAGTAATCTTGACCAGTGTCATAAAATACATATGTATCAAGACAACAACCCCATTAGACAGCTTAGGACAGATGAGTGATACTCCAAAACAACTTCTTGGGGGAAAGACCAGAACCACTCCAAAGTAATCTTCCTAGTTAGAGTTCCCAGCTGCGTTAGTTGTTCTGTGACTTCTGAGAGATTTTAAAAAAGAAATCTATCCATGTTATGAACCATAGTTTCCATATTTAAAAAAAGAGAATGGATTTTAAATTACAGAAATGCAAGCAAGAGCATCTTACCAGAATTAGAACTTTTCCAACAATTTTAAATGACATACAGAAGGTACAGAAAAGGGCAACAAAATTATTAGAGGTATGGAACAGATTCCATAAGAAGAGAGATAAATAAGACTGGGACTTTTCAGCCTGGAAAAGAGATGACCAAGGGGGATATGATAAAGTTCTATAAAATCACGGCTGGTGTGGAGAAAGTAAATAAGGAAGTGTTATTTACTTCTTCTCATAACACAAGAACTAAGGGATCTCCAAATGAAATTAATAGGCAGCAGATTTAAAACAAACAGAAGTATTTCTTAACACAAAGCACAGTCAACCTGTGGAATGCTTTGCTAGACCAACACTATAACACAGTTCAAAAAAGGACTAGATAAATTCATGGAGGACAAGTCCATCAATGGTTATTAGCCAGCATGGTCAGAGATGCAAAGCCATGCTCTGAAGTGTCTCTATATGCTGTTTGTCAGAAGCTGAGAATGGGTGACAGTGGATAGATCACTTTTCATTCCCTCTGAAGCACCTGGTATAGGTCACTCTTGGAAGACAAGGTATGGGGCTAGATGAACCATTAATCTGACCCACTATAACATAAAAGATTTCTCAAATTTTATTGAAATGTGTTTCCATGATGAGAACTTTTATCCGGGAGCAAATATTTATGTCAGAATCATAAAGCCCTGAAAATACAAGTTTATAAAGGGACGACTGACACAGCTTGGATTACAATACTACTCATAAATGTTGTTGTAATAGGATAGCTAAAAAGTTACTAAGGAATAAGTTGACTCATGCCCTCAAAGGAGGAACAGGATAGAATTTTTTTTTTGATAGAGTGCAGAATTATATTATTACAGATGGTGAACAAAAAGGATGGAACCCAGCTTTAATGTCAGATCTCAGGTTGAGAACGTGATTCTGAGAGAAAGAGAGAGAGAGAGAGAAAACTTTTTAACTTGTAAACTGAGCAGATTTTATGCCGAAGACCATGACATTCTAAGGGAATCCCATGATGACATTTATAATACATCTGAAGCCAAATGCTGCTATCCTTATTCACTATGGCTATGTCTACACTGGCAATTTAAGTCGACTTAAGGAGGCTTAAGTCGACTTAAATTAAGACACATCCACACTAGGCTTTCATTAAGTCAACTTAGGAAATTCCGTAAGTCAACTTAATGAAAGCTTAAGTCGACTTTGTTACTACCACTCATTAAGTTGACTTAACCCTTAAGTCGACTCCTTAAGTCGACTTAAGGATGGTGTGGAAATGGAGTGACCCTTAAGTCGACTTTATTAAGTCAATTTAAGGGTGGTTAGGTCGACTTAAGAAAGTGGACTAAATTGGCTTAAAGCTAAGTCAACTTAGTCCACTTTGTTAAGTCGAATTTAGTAAGGTTGACTTTAAGTAGACTTGAAGTCAACCTTATTAAAGTCGACTTAACAAAGTTGACTTAACTTTTCTAGTGTAGACATAGCTTACTTGTATGAATAAGATGAGCAGAATTTGGTCTTAGAACTTGAAGAGAATACCCTAATGGAACCTTTATTAGATAGCAAAAGAAGAAAAAACTGTGATGTGGTGTTCTGTCAAATTTGGTAAAGAAAAGTATGTTTTTGTGGTGGCATATGATCCAGCAGTACAGTGACAGCTAAATGAATTAGTATTATGGATGAGATTTGTCCCTAGAAAAGTCCATCTTAATTACAATGAGTGCCTCTACTAATGCAGCCTTCTTTCACTGAACATCACTAGAACAAAGTCTGACTGATTGGTAGAAACTTATCTCTTTGTCCTACATACTTCCCACAGGACCAACTTCCACTGATAAGGAATAGAATTTGTACTGTGAATATGGAAACATTAGTGATGGGGGTTCCTAATAAACATCTTGTGTGTTTTTTCTGGTTATAAAAAGTTATCCAGTTCTTCTGAAATCTGAGCTTAGTCATTCAGTAATTGTAAAGTTGGAATTTAATGACAGCAATAAATGATAAGGTATTAGTAATGAATTTTCTCTTATAAAGCTATTTCCTTTGTGGTGTGCCCTAAACATTTTATAGCCCTTTTACTTTTCTGTATGGAATTCCAAAAAGATAATCTGATTCTTGCTGCTGCCATTGGGGAACTCTCATTTTTGCTAATGGTGAGTCCTTACTTGCACAAGTAGTTGATCACCAAAGGATTCATAATCAGCCTCTTTGTTTCTAAATCTGCTATGCTTCTTCTGAAAATGTCAAATATTCTAAATTATTTTAAAGGTAAGGAATGTAATTTTTGTCAAGAATCACCAGAAAAATTAACATCAGTTAGTAATACATAACCTCTCCATAGGTTTTTGTCCACTTCTAAACTATTTATGCAAAATCTACAATATATCTGAACTCTACTGTATAATTGTCTTTGGGCACTTGTATACTATAAAGAAAGAGACTGAGGTATTAGTTATTCTCTCACAGCACAAAAATCAGCTTTCCTTCTGTATTGTGTATGTATGTTAGATATGGAGATATTGTTTTTTATATCTATATCCATAGGTAGAGATACCATCTATATTCAAATTTATATTTATCTCTATATATCCTGTATTCAAGTAAACACAGCAAACACATGTATATAATTTGAATATAGAAAGAAAGTAGATAGGCTTTAGTGAAAACATCAGATCTGTTCTGGTTAACTGAGACTAATATCTCCACAAATACTTCTGCTACAATGCTATGGTGATCACAATAAATCTTATAGTAACTGATCATAATATCCTTGCATATTTTTCTGTCTAAAGGACTTATATAAGGTGCATTGTTAAAGATTCTGATTTCATATCAACCCGAAAGTAATTATAAGTAATTCTTCATATACTCTGGGTGTAGGGTAATTTAAAAACAAACAAACAACTGCATTTGAAGGTTCTGGGTGCTGTTTGCCCTTTGTATAATATAGTACTGAAATCTATTCTTCTATGCAGTGTTCTATATCTATGGCAGTTACACCTGTCTCTCTGCAGCATACCAGGTCCATCAGACTGATAGGAGCCTCAGGCAGAGTAAGAAAAATCCTGGATACATTGGCTAGGCAACACAGCAAATACACACCCAGGCTGGCTTGCTTTCTCTCTCCCTCGCTCTATCTCCCATTCTTTTACATAGCATAGCAGCTGTGTTCAGCTCCGTAAATTTGAATAGGACATGACAGATGTAGGAGAAGCCAGTGTTAATAAAAACCCAAGGTTTCTGCAATATGAAATCAAGTCAGCAAGTGTCCAGTGTGCACTCATAGTGAGATAACAAACTACAAACTTTATTAAGGAATTTTGGACAAAAGAGACAGAGCAGTTGCAAGTGAAATTTTAATCTGAACATATACAAATATTAGCTTATAGATGGAAAGCATTTGGGATCTCACAGAAGGTTTACAATGTTATTTTAGTGTTCTGTTCTATATAGTACCTGAGTGTTATGATGAAGCTATGGCTGGGTATAGTCTTACACCTATATGGATAGTTAGCATAAAGCCCTTAATGTTTTAGCACTATTAAAATAACATGAAGAGGTTGTATTTCATCATGATGCATGAGAAAGCAGACAGGCAAGTGACTCCCATTATTGTTAATGAGTTATAATCATGTGCATGCGTACAAAAATTCTCAGTGCAGCAGTCTGAAAATTTACCTCCAGGGGAATCTTTCTTGAAACTGACAAATGCCTAAGGAAAACTCCATCCTCAAGCCTGCCCAGTAATGGAAGGGTTCCTAACACTGTAAGATTTTACACAGCATGCAGTGGATGAGGCGATACTAGAGCAAGGAAGGTTAGGATGAATTAAATATTGAGTTCTAGCCCTAAATCAGAACGTTTTTGTTTAGTAGGATGGGAGGTGTTGATTGTGTGTGTGTGTGTGTGTGTGTGTGTGTGTGTGTAGGAGAGGGGGAGTTGTGTTATTAAAGCCTCTTAAGCAATCTTATTTTGAAATGAAATTGTGCTTTTTATGCCCATTTCTTTCAAACTTACAGTGTTCTGTGGGACTAAGACTAATTATTCTCTACATCAGTACTGTGGGGAAGGTATTTCTATACAGATTGATCTAGGAAGGTGGGCAGAAGGCAAAGCAGCCCTTCAATATGATAAATATCTTCTTTTGATAACACATACTATAGGGCACCTTCCAAATGAACATGTGTATGGCCTTCTTGGACACTAATCCCATAAAGCATAGTTTACTGATTTGCAGAAGGCAATCTTAAATATATTAGTTTTGAGCAGTGATTTAGTATTAATAAGTTCATCTGGTTTGCAAAGCCAAAGTGTGAAATAGCAAGCTCTGCAGAAGACCACTGAAGCAGAGAAGAAAGTTCATATGAATTCACCTGCCTATTGCACTTCCAACTCATATGAGTTACCACAGTCTTAGAGTTGGAATATTCCCAGTGCACAATCAGTAGGGAAGACATGATACAGATAAATCCCTACCAAGCGTCTGGGGTAAATAAAGTGTTCCTTTAGTTGTTAGGTGAAAGGAAACTGGCCTATTGCATCCTCACAGACTAGAAGGACTATAGCCTCAATCAGTGTTGTAAGGGTTCCTTTCCCTTGATTAGTCTTCAAAGATGGAATTCTTAATGAGATAGAGTCCTGGTCTTCTCCCTGGATGATCTTCTTTTCAGAACTCTCAAGATAAGAAAACATTTTTGGATCACTTGCTCCTGCCCAGATGATGAACAGTCATTCAAGGAAGAGCCTATTCCTTTGGTTACAACTTCAGGGGATACACTGAATAAGGCCATGGTCATTTTTTTTCATTATCAGCATGATTACTTCTTCCCAAGGAAAGAAGCAAACCCCATCACATGAGATGCTACCAGGAAAATGTACATCTTCACAGTAGTGATCCATATACAAAATGCTTGTGGCGCTTCTGCTAGCTGATAACTACAGAAACTGCCTAAGTCTGGATAGACCTTAAACAGTTTAAGAGAGAGTTGAACTGGAATTTCCTTTATAACTCTTCCATCAATTTGAAAAGAAATAGATCAAATTAGTTCTCTAATTTATTCTTCCGTCTGCTAAGATAATAGTAATAAAATGATTACTAATACATTGATCATTTAAATAACTGCACTATAGTATTTTATTTAAATTTGACTTTTTTCTAAAGGTTTTATTGTCAACTTAATTGACTCTTTTGAATCTACTTTAAATTCTGTTAAAAATTTTATACGAAATAAATAATTCATTTTAAATAAAAGCTAACTTGTGGGAAAATCAACCTCAGAATATAGGCCCAAAAGTTTCAAATCTGGATATCTTAAAATTGGCTCCAAAATCAACGCTTAGTCACCTGAATCTGAATGGATTGACTTGCAAAAGTGTTGAGCATACACATCTCTATTGATATTAGTGAGCTTTGTGAATACTCAGCATCTTTAAAAATCAGTCCGTGTCTATTTAGTGCCTAAATATGATTTTAAAATCTGTTTTAGGCACCCACCTTGGAAAATGTTGCCTTATGACTCTTCTAGAGTATGTCTGTGTTACAATGAAACACCCATGGCTGATCATGACTTGGGGTCACAGGGCTGTAAAATTGCAACGCTCAGGCTTGGGCTGGAGGTCAAGCTCTGGGGCTATGTCTACACTTGAAAATGTAGGTCGACTTAGTGAGTCTACACCTAAATTTTAAGTCGACTTTGGGGGGAACTTACAAAGTCAACCTAGAGTGTCCACACTGGACGCCTAGGTCGACTTCTAGGGGCAGGCCCACGGGGGCAGGGGGGCACCCCTTGCCCAGTGCCAGGGGGCTCAGCCTTTGCCCCATTGTACATAGGTATAATGGGGCAAAGGAGGACAGGGACCCTGGCAGGGCATAGGGGCAGGGTGGGCAGGGCTCTGCCCTGTCCTGTGGGGGGCATGCCAGGCTCCCTCTGTGTCCCCCCCGGAAGGGAGGGCAGTGGTGCAGTCAATTTATGGCTACCCCACATCTACACTGGCTTAAGTCGACTTGAAAAAGTCAACTTAAGCCCTAAGTCGAATTAAATTGAAGTTTTATAAAGTCGACTTAATTTTCATTAAGTCGACTTAATTTTCATTAAGTCGACTTAATTTTCATTAAGTCGACTTTATTTTCCTTAAGTCGACTTAAGCAAGTTGTTTAAGTTGACTTAAGGAAACTGTAGTGTAGACACAGGGTAAATTAAGTCGACTTAAGCAAGCTTAAGTCGACTTAATTTACAAGTGTAGATGCACCCCGGGATACCATATGGGAGGAACCCAGAACCCAGACTCCAGCTCAAGCGCAAATGTCTACAATACAATTGTGTAGTCCTGTAGCCTGAGCCCTGTCAGCCCAAGTCAGCTGACACAGGCCAGCCATGAGTGTTGTTTAATTGCAGCATAGCCATACCCATAGAGAACTAACGATCTTTGACCATAAAGATATCATGGGTGTATTTAGTTCTACTAGTAACACACCTAATCTTGACTAGAAAATGATACATTTTGATTCATACAGAAGATGAAATGCAGTGTTAATTAACATGTTGATTCATCTGATCAAGTTTAGGGCAGGTCTCCACTACAAAATTACTTTGGTATAACTGCATCTTTCAGTGATGTGAAAAATCCACACCCCTGATCAATGTAGTTATACCATTCTAAGCACTGGTGTAGACAGTACTGTATCAGTGGGAGAGCTTCTCCCACTGACATAGCTACTGTCTCTCAAGGAGGTGGATGTAGAGCTTAGAGAGGATGGTGATATCTCTCATACTCATGCAGAGAAAAAATGAGAGGTAGATTCAGACCATCCTTACAGCTGAACGGCACACATGGTTCTTGCTCACGTACTTTGTTGATAGATATTTTTAGGCTTTGACTCACAATGTTTGCAAACAACTATGCTGAACTACTCTGTCTGTGGGCTAATTACTGCTAAAAGTCACAAGATCTATATGTTCCTCCCAACTAGGAATAATGAGGCTCTTTTTGGACAGAACTAACATGTGCAAACAGTCTAGTCTTCCTTAGACCTTGTGAAATGTATTGTTCAGGAGCCAGATTTATGCTATTTCACTTATTGTCCATTCATGAGCCCAGATGTATTATTCTGTACCTAAGACTCTGAAAAACACCCAAGATCAGTACCAATTTGGGTTGGAAGAAAATGCCTTCCCTATCCCATATATGGCGATCACTTACATCCTGATCATGTGAGGAAGACCCAGCCAGACAAGCAACTGAGGGAGAGAAGTCTCCATACCACCTCAGAGCTCTGTCCCAGCCTGCCAAGTGTGACTATCTCTGCTGCTTCAGGGGAAGGAGATGACAAAAAAACAAACAAACCCCAAAACACAAAACAAAAAAAGACAAAACAAACAACTGAAAAACCCCACCCATGATATACTGGAGTGGAAGGGAGGAGAAGAGAAATTCTTTCCTGACTTCTGCAGCTGACTAGTTGATGCCCTAAAGCATCAACAAAAGACACACACCAGAAAGTTAGGAACAAAAGACACATACCAGAAAGTTCCCCCAGGGACATATAGCCCAGAATATACTGGTCTCTTCCTGATCCATGCAAGTGACTGGCTGAAACCCTGAAGTATGACATTTTGGGAACATTAGATGGAAACTGGAAAGGAACCCCAGGGCTGCTGACCACTGCTCTCTCCCTTTCACCTGTCACAAGCAATCCCTCATATACCTGCACTCATAAATTTTTCAAACTGTCTCTCTCTTAAAATAAATTCAGGTGTTTGCTCACACAACTTCTTTGGATAGTTGTTCCAGAACTTCATTCCTGTGATGAAAAAATCAACGAGAGTCCTGCGGCACCTTAAAGACTAACACATTTCTTCGGGCGTAAGCTTTTGTGGGCTCCAACCCACTCTGTCATATGCATCTGACAAAGAGGGTTGGAGCCCAAGAAAGCTTATGTCCAAAGAAATTTCTTAGTCTTTAAGGTGCTACAGGACTCTTGTTGTTTTTGCTGTACACAGATTAACATGGCTACCCTTCTAGAAATTCCTCTGATGGTTAGAAACCTTCTTCTAATTTCCACCCTAAATTTAATCATGGCCAGTTAAATTGATTTAGTCTTGTGCCAAGATTATCCTTCATCTTAAACAGCTCATCTCTCTATCTGGTGTGCATCCATTTGTTGGGCTAATGGGTCCTGAACTGGCACCATGAGGACTAATGAAAGCCCATGAATCCAAATGGCCCTGCTGCACCTGCGGCAAAGGCCAAGCATATGAAGTTTAGATACAAGGGAGATGGTAACTGACTGACAGATCTGAGCAACAGGAAAGACAATGAGAGAAAAGATCTTCCTCCTTTATTTCCCTGAGATTCTTATTGTATGTAGTCAATAGTCAGAAATTTTTGTCTTCTTGGGTGCTGAGGACTAGGTACTGTATTGCCCTAGATCTAGGCATGATACTACAAATATAGATAGAAAGGGTGGCTTTGTGATTAAGGTATTGGGTAGCAATTGAGATTATATGTTTTTTAAAAGCCCTGAAACAACATTGATTAGATACATGGGGCCAAATTCTTCCTTGGAGTAACATCACTGAAGCCATAGGAAGGAAAGAATTGGATTAATGTGTGTGCTAACACTCAGCTTCTACTTGAGTGAAAAGGACAGTGCTTCACAGATAGCTACTGTAGCTATTTCAGTATATAACTTGTCATGATGACATTTTACTATTGCCTATGAAGTAACCTTTGTGGGATAATGAAGGCAAGAAGTAGGTTACATTAGACTCTGAAAATCTTCATAAACAGGTCACTCATATTATAAATTGTCCACCCCTTTAGAATTGCATTGCTTTATTTGTGACCTATCAGCGAGGATTTTGCTATGATGAAATAATCAAACTGCCTCAGTTTAATACTTCAACACCATTTAGCTCATGGTTAACATATGAGCAATGAGAAATATGCTTTCGGTACTGTTTGTTGTGACACAGATTTAAAGAGAGAATGCTTTCATTTCATTAAACTTAGGTAGCTAAGTACTCCCACTACCAGTAAGTATGAAAGCTAATATTCTAACTCTTAATTCTGAATTATGGAAAATGGCTAGTGATTTGGGATGTCTCAAATTGAAACCTCCTAGAGGCCTGTGTTTTCAAGAAGTGTTGAGCATCTATCCTCTGAAAATCTTTTAAGGTGTTTTAAGTTGGGCACCCAAAATAGAGATACTGAAAATCACTATATATTTTTGAAAATGTAGCCAATAAAAGATAACGTTACTACTCTTTAAAGCAATTGTTGAAGCCATTCACTTTTATGGAAATACTCATCTATTTCTGTTTCTTCCAGAAATATAAAGATCAAAATGAAAACAGAATCTCACATGTTTCTCTCATCTTATCTACAGCTTTTATTTAAGATCCCTTTGAACTGTCTAAGTGATAAATATGCACTTATAGAATTTGCAGTTTGTAAATTAGCCTCATAATCAATACATTAATACATGAGAACTACAATGAACAATAGTCTTATTTTCCTTATAGCTGAATAAAAGAATAAACTCTGCCAACTCAATCAATCCAGCCAAGACTCAGTTCCACTTACCCCTCCATCCTTCACAGTCATTGTTTGGGAAACCAAACCACTTCCTTGGCATTCATCTGGTTAATACATCTGTCTCATTTTGTCTGACTAAATTCCTTCGTGCACTAGTGTGGTCCACAGAGAAAAGAAATAGCTATTTTTTGTAAGTTAGAAAACTCTACAAATATGTGAAATAGATTATTTTAAAAAGAATCCTTATGGAACAATGGAAAGAACAGAAATGATTGCACCCTGGTCTTGCGTGTTTTCCTTCTAAGGGCAGGCTAAATACTGAGAACACTAGAAAGTTTTGTAACCATTTCCATTTCCAGAAAAGAGAGCATTGTCAGACTCATTAAACACTGAGAAAATGACTCTTCTAAGAAGTGCAGGATATCCTTCTTGCCATATATTCCTGAGAACTTTTTACCAGTTCTCACGTAATAATTACTAAAATAATGGCATTTCTGCCATTTCCCCTGGGAATCTTTTCTATAGTCTTCCTGATTTCTTAGGATTGTTTCCTGATATTCCTATTACATTTGCCTTTTATCTATTTCATTCCAATTCCTCACAGTTATGCTTTGTTAGAGCACCTGAAATACCTCCTTTCCATCCTAAGCCTTTCTTCATCTCTCACTTACATAGATCAGAAGTAATTATGTAAACCTGTGTGAGGTTTTTCACATATGTGTAGTTACCTTGGTTACAGAGAGACTTGTGGAAATATTTTCATGTCTCCTGTGCCATCTTTATTCTTTGATTCCTGTTTTCCTTTGCTTCATCATTGGCCATATCTCTGTCACAGATTCTTCATCACTATCTTCTTTATTTTTAGCAGGTATACATATATTAAAGATGTATTTGTATATGAATGGAATAAAATATGATATTATAAATATTTATTAAAAAATACACTTTGTTGTAAGGAGTCATCTTAACACTGTGCATCTCTCACAGATTTTAATGGATTAGGCCAAGCAAAAGTTCAGTCTCACATAGCAAGCAGTATGTGAACCAGTTTAAATGAGATTACTCACTGAACCAAAACTGAAGTTTTGAACCCCAGAAAAGATTTTGTTAACTTTATTTAAAATTGTATCTGCAGTTCACTGCACTTCTGGCCTCAGCTAGAACCAGAAGTGGAAATATCATGGGGAAAGATGTTCTTGTAATATTTTTAATGGCTGAAACCTAGGAAGTACTGCAAATTTCATGAGGGAGTCTGACTTTGTGGTATTCACAATCCAAAGATGCGCCTAGAGGCACAATTACATCTCAGGTTTGTTTTATATTTTGTATTTACATTCTATGAAGCATCAGAGAATCTGTACACCTGAGAACATGTTAATTTCTCTTGCTGCATTTAATGAATTTCTTGAATCCACAGTATACATTATTATTGCAAGAATTCAGTGGTTTCCCATGTTCACCCTTTTCTTTGCTCTGCTAACTGGGGTCAGGACTGTAATATTAAATATCTTATAAAAATGTCCGGTCTTGAAAAAAGAAAACAAAATCAATAACTATAGCTCTTTCCCCCATTTCTGTAGAAAATTAGACATTTTGAGCAAGGTGTTTCCATAGAATCTAATATCTGGAGTTATTCAACATGCATCTGCCAATAATAATCACACAGCTAACGTTCTTCATTGTAGTCAAATTCCAAAGGGGTAGCCGTGTTAGTCTATTGTAGAAAGACAACAGAGTCCTGTGGCACTTTTAAAGACTAACAGATTTATTTATCGCATGAGCTTTCGTGGGAGAAGATCCCACTTCGTCAGACGCTTTGAAGATAGGAAAGTTACAGAATGGGAGGAAATTAAATGCAGGGGAGTGTATGACATAGCATCAGGTCAGGCTGTAACAGCAAATCAAAATAGATGTTAGGATTCAAAACACTGGGGAACAGCACATAGAGGAGGGGGAGGTCAAATCACTAGTTGTAATGCGAGAAAAATCCATAGTTCCTGTTTAACCCCAAGCCAACTGAGTCAAATTTGCATATGTTCGAGTTCTGCAGTCTCTCTTTGAAGCTGTGATTTGTTATTCATCTGTTTCAACACAGCTATTAACAAGTCATCAAGGGAGTGAGCAGGGAGATTGAAGTGTTCCCCTACATATTCATCATCTGGACCCATGGTAAAGATGCCCTTGAAGATTTCCATAGAGATTTCAGCAATTTCCACAACACAATCAAACTTAGCCTGGAACACTCCACACAAGAGATCCACTTTCTGGACACTACAGTGCAAATTAGCGATGAGCACATAAAGACCTCCCTATACCGCAAACCTACTGATCGGTATAGTTACCTACATCCCTCGAGCTTTCATCCTCGACACACCACACGATCCATTGTGTACAGTCAAGCACTAAGATATAACCGCATTTGCTCTGACCCTTTAGACAGAGACAGACACCTTCAGGATCTCTACCAGGCATTCTTAAAACTACAGTACCCACCTGCAGAAGTGAAGAAACAAATTGACAGAGCCAGACGGGTACCCAGAAGTCAACTACTGCAGGAGAAGCCCATGAAAAACAACAACAGAACGCCACTGGTCACCACCTACAACCCCCAAGCCAGACCTCTTCAACACATCATCAAAGATCTACAGCCTATTTTACAGAATGACCCCTCACTCTCTCAAGCCTTAGGAGACAGACCTCTCCTTGCTTTCAGACAGCCCCCTAACCTTAAAAGGATGCTTACCAGCAACTACAGATCACAGAACAGAAACACTAAAGCAGGAACACAGCCCTGCAGCAGACCACGCTGCCAACTTTGCCCTCATATCTACACTGATGACACCATCACAGGGCCTAATCAAGCCACCTACTCCATCAAGGGCTCGTTCACCTGCTCATCCACCAATGTGATTTATGCCATCATGTGCCAGAAATGCCCCTCTGCCTTATATATTGGACAGACAGGACAGTCTCTGCGCCAAAGAATCAATGGACACAAATCTGACATCAGAAATTGCAACACTGCAAAACCTGTCGGGGAACACTTCAATCTCCCTGCTCACTCCCTTGACGACTTGTTAATAGCTGTGCTGAAACAGATGAATAACAAATCACAGCTTCAAAGAGAGACTGCAGAACTCGAATTTATATGCAAATTTGACTCAGTTGGCTTGGGGTTAAACAGGGACTATGGATTTTTCTCGCATTACAATTAGTGATTTGACCTCCCCCTCCTCTATGTGCTGTTCCCCAGTGTTTTGAATCCTAACATCTATTTTGATTTGCTGTTACAGCCTGACCTGATGCTATGTCATACACTCCCCTGCATTTAATTTCCTCCCACTCTGTAACTTTCCTATCTTCAAAGCGTCTGACGAAGTGGGATCTTCTCCCACGAAAGCTCATGCGATAAATAAATCTGTTAGTCTTTAAAAGTGCCACAGGACTCTGTTGTCGTTCTTCATTGTAGTTTGGTTTCCGAATAGATCATTCACCTAACCAGATTTTTCCTAACTAGCTTTTCCTTTTTTTCTCACTGTACTTCCTTTCTGAATCCCTAGGGATTATTGACTACGTGGTAATATGCAGATAATCTACATTACAAATGGGAACAGCAGAATAGGTTATCGAGTGATCTCCTTGCTAGGTATGGATTATCCTCTGGACTAGAGGTTATCCTAGAGAGGCTTAATAACAGTTTTAGTTAAAGAAGAGCCCAAAGTACAGAATTCAGACTAAGAGCCAAACTTTTCTGAAGTTTGTGGGTGTCCAGTTCCTGAGTTTTCATCAGAGTCAGATTTGGCAATCCAGGTTTCTAGTCACAATCTGCTTCCACTTGAAGTAGAAGTGATAAGGGAATCTCCTTATGTCTCAGAAAGGCAGGTGTCTCAGCATGAGGCCTTATTCTCTCTCCTTTCCCAGTGTGACAACAGAAAGCCCACTCCCATAAGAAGCAGAACAAGGTTGACAGCAGCAGGGTCCTCATTACTTTTTCCCAGGAGCAAAAGTGGATTAGTTTAGGTGAGTGGATGGGCCTCCTGCACTCTTCCCTTGCCAAACACCAGTTTTGGTTAGCTTTAGTCCTATAGTCCAAGGCTCTCAGGAGGTACAGTAGTAACTTCATCTAGACTGTGATTAGATGTTATTGCATTCTGCTAGATAACTTAAATAATATTTTTAGAGAGTAAGAGAATCTTTTAATTCCATAGAAAGCCTGGTCACAACTCCCCAGATGTATTTATGAAGAGTAATCATAACCACTCTCAGCCTTCATTTCTCTAGGCTAGACAGGCCAAATTCATTTAGCCTGCTCTTATAAGGTAGGCTCTTCATTCCCCTGATCCTCCGAATAGCTCTTCCCTGCACCTCTTCACATTTGAATTCAGCTTTCTTGAACATGAGTGACCAGAATCATGCACAATATTTTAGATGAGATCTCACCAGTGCTTTATACAACGGTATTAATACTTCTCTATGGCCTTATCTACATTTAAAAACTAAAAAACAGTGGGATTGATTGAGCTGGGAGTGTAGACTCACTCAGTGAATCCCAGAAGCGCTCTCCAGTCAACATAATTACTCCACCCCCTCAAGTGTAGTAAGGCTGCATTGACTGGAGAGCACTTTGAGTCAACAGCAACGAGTGAAGACGCTGTGGTAAGTAGGATTAACTAAGTCGATGGGAGATACGTATTCTGTGGAATGCAGATTGCATATATTCCGCCAATTTAGTGTTGTAGTGTAGACCTGGCCTATCTCTACTGGAAATGCCTTTGCCTAAAACAACCTAGAATCACATTTGTCTTTTTTACCAGCTGCATCATGTTTATGGCTCATTGTCATCCTATGATCAGCCCACTGCTTAGGACTCTCTCCTCCTCTGTCACTACCAAATGATGAGACCCCAGCTGGAGCTGTGATAACAGAGCCCCCTTAGATCAGTGAATCTTGGCATTAACATCCTACTGGGATGCATGAGGCAGTTCCCATCTCTGTTGTTCCTTGCTCTCTGGAAACTCTGGCAGACATCACTGTATTGCTTGCACTGGGTCATATTTCGAAGTTTTTCTTTACAACTCAGGGGATTAGAAACTTACTAGTTAAAAATAGAGTATGAAATTCTGATGTAATCTCATGACTCAAGGAGCTGAAGCCCTGGGTATGGACCGATAGTACATATGCCTTAATCCGGCCTTGGTTTTTTGTTTAGCTCCATCTTTAATTTAAAGACTTAAAGTCTTTACATGAATGTGTATTAACATACACAGAGCATGAGTTTTTGCATGTGCTTCATCTGTTTTGGCATTTGTGACCAACTACTCAAATTGCTCTTGATCATGAAAGCTAACCTTCTCTCCAATCCTATCCCAATCTTTCCAAACAAAATCATTAAACCTGTAAAATCAAGTTTAATCAAATCATCAAGTACCTTCCCTACACATACTTTCTGGTAATACTATAAATGAGTTCCCTCAGTAACAATGTTGCAGTACATTAGAAACACATTAAGTGACATTATTAATTAGTTTGTTTAGTCATACGGGATATCTTTAGTAATTAATCATATTAAATTACCATTAAAGTAAAAAACATAAAAGCATTTATAATGTCATTACAGATTTTTATTTCAGAAGGAAGTACAGTGTTTTTCAATTCAATAATGGAAAAAATAATTTCCAATTAATAATTCCTTCTGATTAATTGTAATTGGCAATATGAATACAGGGAAGTTAATGAGTTAGGGCAAAACCTTATATTTTGATGGTTGGTGCTGATTGTTGGAATGATTTGCTGGTTTTTCTTTGCTTAACCTTATAATGTCTATAATTTAATTATGTCAATTCCAAGAACTGTTTCTTTCCTACTTGAATGGTTTGATTTCTCCTACTGCTGTCATTGCCTTTAACTTTCCGATATTTGTTTTCTTTAAATTATATGTATATAATTAGCTAGCCACAAGAGACCACGCAGAAATTGAATTAGTGGTTTCACCTTAGCTCTTTGGTTTAGGATGTCTTTCCACACTACACATCCACTGAAAAATTCAGTGGGCTAGATTCTTTGTTGCATTTATGTTACACTGTTTATGGTGAAAGCTACTTATTTCCTGCTCAATAAGCTTTTCTATGCTGACTTGCAGATCCCCACAATTCATGAGTCTCCATTTCCTGGGAGGGATGCTGGCTGAGAGATGACAGAGCTTTGACCACTTACATATCAGGGTTCTGATTCTAAGACTTAGAGGCTATGTCTACACTTGCACTTTTAAGTCAACTTTAACTAAGTCGACTTAGTGTGTCTACACTTAAAATTAAAGTCGACTTAAAGGGGAACTTACAAAGTCGACCTAGAGCGTCCACACTGGATGCTCTAGGTCGACCTCTAGGGGCAAGGGGGACGTTGGGCAGGTCCATGGTGCTGGGGGGGGGGCACCCCTTGTGTGCAATGGGGCAAAGGGGGACAGGGACCCTGGCAGGGCATGTGGGCAGGGTGTGATGCTGTCTGGATTTAGGGAAGCATTTATGATATTATTTTCTATTCATATATCCTAAATGCTCTATAATCCATAGGAGCTATGTCATGTTTGGTATCAATAGAAAGGTAGTAATTTGCTGGGAATGATTATATAGTTCATGTCTAGGAATTCTATTTGGATTAGAATTTAGTTTAGATAGGAATTTGGTGTTCTATCTATACTTTAACTTGTGTGATTTTATGGAAATGTCTGAGCGGGGCGGATGTGTCAAACCATTGTGTCCTTAATGTTTAGGAATTTTCCAGCTACAATGGGCCCAGGGAGTAAACTGATGAGCCATTAAGGACACAATGGACCCATATCACCTGGCACATTCCTTTCATTAAGTCGACTTTATTTTCCTCAAGCTTAAGTCGACTTAATTTACCAGTGTAGACGCAGCCAGATAGACTAGGTCAAAAGCCTGGATTTTTTCTCCAAACCACAAACTGCCACCCTTGGGGTTGGAGGTTGTTTGTTTGCTTTCTCTTTTCCACAAGCTTGTCTTTAAAATAAAACCCCTCTTTTCCACAAGCTTGTCTTTAAAATAAAACCCCTAGGATGAGAAAATATAGCCCTGGAGAGTTCACTGGCCAGTTTTAAAGAGCCACTAGACCTCTGTTGCAGTGTAATACGCAACTGGGATCAACTTCTGGAAGATGTTACGGTCTTTCATTAGTAGTATTTTCAGTACAGAGTTTCCAAGAAATGTAATGAACTTTGGTTTGTTTTGCTTTTAGTTGAGGTTTCACCAGCAATTATCTATTGGAAAAAAGAGGATGTTTTTAATTTAATTGTTCCTGTGTTAAATTTAAAATTTAATCATTTTTCCTTGTATCTGCATAAAGACAACATTATAAATATTTTAAATGCTTTTGTTCCGTAGTGGAACTAAGATGGCTGGTTGCAAGGGTCTTATATGTAGTGCTCAGAGGTAAAGTAGAGAAGAGGGAAGAGCCAGCAGTGTCCCTGAAAGCAAAAATGGACAACAAGGTAGTTAATAGGTCTGATAAAAATTTCCATCAAAACTGTTTTTCAACAGAAAACAGTTTTCAACAATTTATTTTTTCAAAAGTCTTTGTTTTCTGCAGAAAACTTTGGTTTTTTTCCTGACACTTCTCCTCCCTAAAAATCCCAGAGAAGGTTTTCATTTTCAGATTTTTGACAAAAAATAAACATTTTCAAGGGTGGGGACCCTTCAGTTTACAAACAGCATGAGTAATAAATGTAGTTTCATAAGCACATAACAACTATGATCACTAACAAAAGGCGTATGTGCAGCTTATTTGGAAATTAACTCTATTTTTACCTTCAAAAGCAAAGGCATCTCCCTGGTGAATAAATCTCTACTTACTTAGTCAAAATAGGAAACTAATAAATGATTCAATGAATTCAATCAATTCAAAGATTATCATCTTTACTCACACAGAATCCCACTGATTTCAACTTTATGATAGGGGTAACATTCATGGAGAGTTTGCAAAATGAGGCCCCAGCATTTGAATATTGAAACTTTATCCACACATACATGCATATATAATAACTAGGGCTCGCCATGTTTGTGTGATAGAACTATTTGCCATAAAAACATAAAGTTTGGTTGAAAACAGAATGTTTTATAGAGAAAACTCAAAATGTTCAGATTAATTCAGTAAAAATTTTAATATATTAAAATTAATATCATAATATAATTTGTTATATATTATACATAACATTCTACTATGACTTGGAAGTCAAAACAAAACATTTTGACAGTCTGAAAAAGAATTTTTTGAAAAAATTTTCATTTCATGAGAAAATTCAAAATTTTGATTTTTCATTTTAATTCTAAATCATTTTTGTCCCAAATTATCAAAATGCGCTACTGATGGCGGGTGGTTGTTCACTTGAGTCATATAATATTATTTCTGATCCCTGGCTGAATGGGCTCCCCCTTTTCTCTTCCCTCAGAATAATGCTGGCTCAGAAGTACTATAAAAAAGGTGAGCAAAGTAACAGCACAATTCTTTAACGCTCTGAGACACGCCCATATGATTCCAAATATCCTCAACTGCAATTTCAGAAATCAGGGTGATTTTCCCCAACAATCAATGGTACTTACTATGAGTGCTGAATTGGCCCTTTCTATCACTGCTATTCTGTAGACATTTTCATATTGATCTTCTTACAGAGAGCCATAGAGATGACATATACTATACAAATCTTGACCCAATCCTCCATTCTAGCTGTGCTCAACAGGAGAGAGAAGAGGAGGGCAACCGGAGGGCAGTGTGGCAGGATGTGACATTTATTATGCCTTGATCCTAAGGCTAGCTGGAGACTGATTTGGCCTCTTGTGCATCTTTGAGCTGCCTCAAGGCTTTTCTAAGTAGCACCCAGACACTCATGGCTACAAGGGCTCTTCTGACAGAGACTGGAAAAGAAGTACAAAGAGGCCATCATGATGGCCAAGATTTGGTCCCTAAATTTCAGGTCATAATATAAAAAGAGAATTTGTAAGACTGCAAATACATTTTATACATGAAATGTTCCACAAGAATTCAGTGGTTTACAAAAATTACATCATTTGTTTTATTTCCCTGTTTGTTTATATATACAGTGTTTTTCTTTAGCATGGCTACTACTGTTTCTGCTGAGACATCGATTTTGATTACAGTTAGCCTCATTGCCCAAGGGCTCTGAGAAGGCATATCTGTAAATTCATCTAGACTGTGGTTAGATGTTGTTCCATTCTACTAGATAACTTAAATAGCATTTTTAAGAGTATCAGAATCTTTTAATCACATAGAAAACCTGGTTTTCACATCCTCTCCTCAGTAATACATGTAATTATAATTAGAATTATATATTAGAATGGAAAACAGCATTAACATACATAATTTGCCATTATTATATTATTTTGGACCTCATCCAAGCCGTATCTCCAGCTCTATCCAGGGCCTGGCACCCTCAGATATTTGTACAAGACCCTTTTAGGCTGTTGGAAACCTATTTGTACAAGAAACCTATTGGAAACCTATTTGTACAAGACCCTTTTAGGCTGTTAGAAACTGTTGGTGTTTATTTTTCCATTGAAAATTTTGACAAAAATGAAGAAAAAATCCTTTTCATAGATACTTTCCATGGACATTTTTGAGGTTCTGGTAAAATATCAAAAGCTGAAAATGTTTAGGCTGAAAATTGAAAACTTCTGTACAGAAATGCCACCACATACCTCTTGGAAATTGTAGTTTAGATGCCTTCTACCCCCATTCTCCTCTGTGGGCTGGGCTCTCTTGCTGTACTACATATTCCATGATGAACCACAGTATCCCCTCTTGTAGAAAGCAACGCGGGAGACCCATGTCTGTTGTGCATTATGGGTGTTATGGTCTAGTCAGGGAGCAAAACCACAGAAGGGAATGGGAGGGCATGAGGCATCTGAACTACCACTCCCATGAGGTATCACGGAGGCATTTACAAATGATTTTTGTTAGTTTTCAGCTAAAAGTTTTGCTTGAAATTTTCTGCTTCAGCTGAAAACTTGGGGGAGAGGCGGGAGATGTTTTCAATTAAAAGTCAAAATGTTCTGTGAAAGGCAGACGCTTTCCATGAAAACTTTCGTTTCAATGAATCCCAATTTACCAATCAGCTGGATGATTCCTACTAGATTGTGGAGTGATGCCTGAGTGAGCGCTGTCCCCAAAATGAGTTGTGTGGGGAACCAGCCAACAAACAACCCTCTGGAAAGACCAAAGTAAGATGGAGGCCTCAGTGGATGATATAAGTGAAAATAATGGAAATTATCCACAGACACACATCCTCCTGGGGTTTCACTCATTTCTGGCTGAGGCTGGATCTGAGTTTGATTCTGTTGTTTGATTCAGCGCAGACATTAGATACAAATATGAAGCTTAAATTCCAGCCCTGGTTGAATCTGGATCAGGGTTTAAATGCCATTAGATTAACCAGTGTCTGACATTTACTACTATTTTAGTCAATTGAATAATTATTTCAGAAGCAGACACTATGAACACAGGTATGATTTTGGCCATTGTACATCTTTGCATCCTATATTAAATACAGTGTTCTGCCAGATTAGTTCGCTAATTCATATTGCTGCTTTCAAGATTCAAGGTTCATGTTCACAGTAGCCAAAGCATATACACATTTAATTCTTATGGGGAGACTTTTCTAAAGGCCTCTTCCTCCATATGTGGGCTAAGTTTTTCAAAAGATTTCCTTGTAAGTGAAGTGGCCAGACTTTTGAAAAGGGCTCCACATCCAGCAGCTCCCACTAATAGGTATAGATATCCTGGGTGCTGAGCACTTCTGAAAATGTTGCCTCTTCATTATGGGGCTTAAGTGGAACAGAAAGCCTAGCCCTAAATGGGGAGAAATTGAGTGATGAGTTCTTTTGAAAATCTGTCCCTTAATCAATAAACATTTCCTGCCAGCAGACTTTGAGCAGTTTAGTAAAGTGGTACTTTGTGCCTCATGAAAACAGTTGCATGTAATCCATCTAATTGGAAATGATTGTATATACCGTTTAATATAGTAACACTGAATAGTCTGTAGTTATAAAATAATGAAAGTGTATTTGGATTTTTTGGTACATGTAAGGTATATTATCTAACACTGTAATTACACTGTAGTTGCTCTGAAGTTGTTCACATTAACACATGAGACTGTTACAACAACAAATTATAATTAAATGCAATGAGACACACAAGCCTGCATGCAAATGAGGAATATGTTAAAGAGCTATTGAAGGATCAATCAGCTTGAATTGAGACACCTGGAGCAAGAGACAGGCTTCCAAGAAGAGACTTAAAAAGAAGATCCTTGGTCAGTTGGAGGGGAGTATACAGAGAGAAAACTGATATGAAGTTGTCACTGTTGGAAGGAAGGGTGGCTAGAGCTAGGGCACTGGGAAGACTGGTGGACTATGTCTATACTTGTTAAGTCGACTCTGTTAAGTCGACTTAACAGAGCATCTACACTTGAAGTTAACCTTGTTAAGTCGACTTAACTGAGTGTCTACACTTGAAGTCGACCTTGTTAAGTCGACTTAATAGAGCCTCCAGTGTAGATATACCTGTCTACACTGGCTTTAAGTCAACGTAAGTCAACTTAATAAGGTTGACTTAAGACTTAAGTTGACCTTCAGAGGTGATGTTATTAAGGTGACCTAAGGAAGTGCTTAAGTCGACTTAACAAGTGCCCAGTGTGGATGCAGAGTTCTGTAGGTCGACGTAAGCATCCTTAGGTCGACCTAAGGTGCAAGTGTAGACGCACCCGTGCTTAGCAGATTTTTTGGAGGGAAGGGAATAGGTTAAGTTTGTGTTGCTTCATACTTTTTTTAGACTTTGATTGCCCTAGAAGGAGCAGAACTGTAAGTGATCTAGCTAAAGGGGTAAATCTCTGCAACCCAGAAAGTGTTGGAGACTAGGAGGAAGGCCATTCACGAAACTGAGGCTGAATGGCTCTGCAGTACACAATGCTGCAAGGGGTTGCTCTGGTGAGGATGTTTCAAACCAAAATTTAACTATTTGCTACTGGAATTGATAAGTTGGTGCTTAGTGCTTCCTGCAGGTGTTTGTAGAAACCAACACTTCTATTAGTTGTAGTTTCAGTGCTTAGAAAAAACAACTTGTCTACTTTTACAACAGTTACGGAACATATGTACTTTGCACATCATTATGTAACTAACTGATGTCAACGCTGTGTATTTCTTGGGCTCTACAGTGCATTGACATACTCCATGATGGTCTAACTAATAAAGCTGTTTCCAACTCTCCTACTTTTTAAATCTTTCTTTAAACTCAGACAAGCAGTGCTTTGGTAAATTTAAACTCCATGGTGAAGACCTCTATAGGAAGACGCAGGTTTCTAACCATCAGAGGAGCAAAGTTCTGGAATAGCCTACCAAGGGTAGCTGTGGGGACAAAAAACATAGTTGTCTTTAAAACTGAGCTTGATAAATTTATGGAGGGGTTGATATGATGGGTCAGTTTAGTTTGGCAATTGTCCATTTTTTTACTACTGGTGATAGATATGCCAGTGACCTGGGAAGGGGCATTAGATGGGGTCGGTTCTGAGTTATTACAGAGAATTTTTTCTTGAGTGGCTGGTGAGACTTTCCCACATGCTCAGGGTTTAACTGATAGCCATATTTGGGGCCGGGAAGGAATTTTCCTCCAGGGCAGATTGGCTTGTGTGCTAGAGGTTTTTTGCCTTCCTCTGTAGCATTGGGCATGGCTCACTTGCTGGCTGATTCTCTGTATTTTAAAGTCTTTAAATCATGATTTGAATTCTTTAATAACTCAGTCATAGGTCAGAGGTTCATTACAGGTGTGGGTGGGTGCGGTTTTGTGGCCTGCATTGTGTGGGAGGTCAGACAAGATGATCATATTGGTCCCTTCTGACCTTAAAGTCTATGAGATTGAAAAGACTGGGATTGCTTCATTTAGAGAGAAAATGAATGAGAGAGGGCATAATAAAAGCATAGAAATAAAGATTGATTTAGACAAGGTAATTTGGGTAGTTTTCTCTACCCTCTTTTATAATATAAAGAAAAAAGACTCAAATGGAAGAAAATAAAATAAGTGCCTTTTTAAATTATATGTAATTAAACATAGAACTCCTCTCTACCATTGGACATAAGAGGTCAAGAACTTGGTATGATTTCTGTAAAAGGATTAGCCATTTCTGTGGCCATTGAGATAGGGATGTGTGTTATAAATAAGAAATGCAAACTTTCTTAAGAAAAAAACCTGCTACTAACTGATGTTGTCAGGTTGTTGCAAAATCATTCTCGGTAGGAGTTTCTGAAATGTTTTGTCTTGGCCACTGCCAGAAACAGAATATTGGACCAAACATAGCACTGTCATGAGTCTGATATTTCTTATCTTCAGTGGGAAAGACCAAACAAGTACTGTAAAAAAAACAATACCTCTTTTGGGTTTGGAGAGCTATCCATAGTTGCTTCTTTAGTTTTATGTATCAACATGGATCTTTTTACAATCAATATTTACTGTTTTTGCAAAGTTTGTCAAGTGGGGATCTGTCTGTCACAATAGGAGTTCAGACAATCCCAACTGTGGAATTTCACTGTAGCCAAATCAGTTAAAGATATAAGTTTTATCAATAATAAAATTAACATAATACATATTAAATCCACTCATTGAGTGTTTTATACCTTCGAAGTGATTACAAATATTACAGGTGGAATTTTCAGCGGTGCCTGTGGGACTTGTGTGGCCACATCATTAAATGCTTTTGAAAATTCCTCCCAATTCAGAAAAGCCCTAAACAAGTGAGTACCTTCAAGCATATGAATAAGACACTCCCTTTTCAATGAAGCCCCAATTTAGCAAAGCAGCACCAGGATTAACTTGAAGTCTCTTACCAGTGCCATTGAAGTGAATGGAGCTTAAACATTTGCTTAAAGCTAAATCCTACCGACTTCAGTGAGACTACTCATATTTATAATTAAGTCTTCGCTCAAGTGCTTTGCTGAATTAGGGCCAACTGACTGATCTACGGAATGCCTTATAAGGGAGCAATGAAGTCCTATCAGTGTATTTCTAGATGACTTCAGTAAATTTCTATTAAATACCGTGAGAATAAAATAAAGATTTCCAGCCAATTAAAAGGAAAAACTAAGATAGCTAATTCTTTTATTATATATAACAGATGCATGTATCCCATTCTTGCACTTAGAAAATGCAGACTTCAGGAATGACATTATTTGGAGCCAAACAAATAAAACTTCATTAAACAAATGCAGATACCTCCAAACATGACATTAGTCCTCACTAACATTTATGAATAAAAATGAGAAGCTTTCCATTTATGACAATAACTAATATCCCTCCTTTTTGCACTGTGATAAGTGGTTTCTACCTGATAAAGGTTTTTTGAACAAACAAACACAAATCCCTCAGCAGATTAGTGGCTGTGATGGAAGGAAAGATGTTTACATTCCACAGGCATAAACAACAAGATGTCAATAATTGATTACACCATTGTACTTACACGCATTAATAAGAAATGCTCAAAATGTGGCCTATAGGGGATATATGGTAGCCTGAATGGACTTTTCCATTGTTGTAAAAGCCGATTATTTTAGAATGTCAGTCTGAATTTAGAACTGGTGTAAGCTAGTAATGATCTTGGCCTATCATTTCTCCTTGGAAATAATCTGGTGCCTTTTAGGAAGAGGAATGATTATTGAAATCACCCTTAAAATATTCAAAGATTGATTTAGGTAAATATACAAGGTTTCCTCAATTGTCGTAATATTTCCTATATATCCCTAATGTGTACTTATTACAAAAAGTGGTGAGGTAATACTATTTAATTATATAACATAATTGGCAGGTTGATCTGTATGTTATATTTTTGTATTTACTTCCCATGAGGGACACTTCTTTGATCTTTATCATTTCTGGCCTGTACATTTGATTTCTGTGGAGTTTTAATTTTCTGTTGCCTCAGGCACTCATCTGAAAACAACACTGGGGGAAATTTGCATAGACAAAGATTTGCCTATTGGTGAGTCCTTTAAAATCTACTTTCTGAGTCACTGAAACATATCGGAAAATTATGAGTTATCTGGACATTACAGGAAAGGACATTATTCAATGTATGTGTTCCTGCCATGATACCTGTTGAGACCAACAGAACACAATGAAGAACAAAATCATAAATGATGGAGCCCCAATTCAGGACAGCACCAAAGTCTCTCATGAAACTTAGTTCATGTCTTCTGTGGGGATTAAGCAGATGAGTATTATTAAGAATGTTGATAATTGTTGCCCTGAATGGGAATTTTCTCCTAAACTAGGCTCTGTATGAGGAGATGAGACACAACAAAAAATGAGAAACTGTATTTCTGTCACGTCTGTGTTTGCCACAGGGACGATAATGTAGTTGGCTGACTGAATGGATTTTTGCATATGCATGGAGAAAGATACAGGAAGAGGCCAGCTGTAGAAATTCAGAGCTGATGACATTAGCCAGCTCTGCTGGTGACTGAGAGAAACAGTACAACGGGCTGCAGGGGACCCATGGATACCTCACTCAGGTCTAACACACACAGCAATCCTTTTTTTAAAAAAATTGCTTCAGTTCAGTTCAAAACTTGCTGGCTACACTCTCACATATGACTTAAATAAATAAAGAGTCTTATGGCACTTTTAAAGACTAAGAAATGTATGTATTTTATGAGCTTTTGTGGGAAAAAATACCACTTCATCACACGCTTTGAACATGGGGAACTTACAGAATGGGAGGAAAATAAATGCAGGGAAGTGTAAGTCATAGGATCAAGTCAGACTTTTACAGCAAATCAAAGTAGTTGTTTAGATTCAAACACTGGGGAACAGCATCTAGAGCAGAGGTGGGCAAACTACGACCTGCAGGCAGGATCTGGCCTGTGAGTGCCTGTCCTCTGCGCCCGCCAGCTCAGAGCCGCTCTTCCCCCACCCTCAGCTCCAATGGTGGCTCATGCCATAGCCAGAGCACCGCCACCGCGGTTCTCTCTCCTGCTCCCAAGTCCATAGTCTATAGCTTTCATATCACTGCTTTTCTCAGTGAGTTTGTTTTGTGTTTGTTGAAATGACCTGAAACATTTCATTTTGAGCCATTCAGCATTAAACTATATTTCCCTATGTGGCTGCATTGCTTCATGGGAGTTGTAGTTGGGCATCTCATGTCTGCATTGCCTCCTGGGATTCAGGCTCTCTGGTTAGACTGTATCTCCCATGACACAAAGTAGTCTCACCTCTAATTGAGATGCATGATGCACCATGACAGCCACATGCCTATATGTGCATCATAAGAGATGTGGTCTCTCCAGCGAGCCTGACACACAGGAGAGCATTGGCTTCCAAACTATAATACCCATGATGCAATGTAGTGCCATTGGAAGATGGAGTTCAGTGGTGAAGTGACTCAAACTAAAACGTTTATGGAGTGTTCAACAAACCGGAACAAATCACTTTGATTTTGGAATATCAAAGTGGTAGATGAAAAATGACAAAACAAAATATTTAGTCATTTTTCTGAAGTTTTGTTCTATAAAACATTTTAATGTTTCAACTTTTTTTCCAGATTGAGGATAAAAATGAATGTTGAACTATTGGAATTTCTCATGTGGGAATTCTGTCTTTTCACTCAATTTTAATATTGTTACAAATGGATTAAGAATTGCCAAGTTGTTTTCAGTTATCCCAAAGGCAGCATTTAAGAACAGATGCTATACTGTGAAAGATGCTAATGTCACATCAGTCCTGGAGACTGTTTCTGGAAGAGTGACAAAATATCTTAATGCTAGAGAATCCAGAAATGCAGAAGGTTAAACATATAAAGACTAATTCTGCCACTTTTGTTTACATGATTAATTCTACTGACGTCTAATTTACCCCATTACGAGCAGCATTTGGTCTCTACAATTCATTGCTTTTAATGTACATAACCCTAAACGTTTTACAAAGATGGAGAAGTACTGTTATGCTCATTTTAACAGGAGAGGAAACTGAGTCACAGAGACTGTAAGTGACTTGTTCAGGGTCGCACAGCATGTCAGCGCAGCGTCTGGTACAGAACCCAGGTTTCCTGATTCTCAGTCCACTGGACACCCTCCAAACATTTGTGGTTTCCTGTTTTTCTCATGGGTCCTTGGCAGTGTGCCATTCTAATCTTTGTTTCTGATAGTGGTAAAGTGCACTAGCTCTCAAGGTCTCATTAATAATATGAGAACACAGGAAATGTTACAAGAAAGAAAATACAACCCTTCCCATCATGTCTACCCTCAGTGGGTTTATCTTAATTCCACCCTCCATCTATATCTCCATTCCCAGAGCTCTGAAACTACTTTTCAGGAGCCAGGGCAATGGTAACTCTGATAATGGATAGGACAGTGACCCTTCATCTCCTGAATCTACTGCAGGGTGGAACTGGCATCTCTCATCTGTATCTGCTACCACAAGAAGATTCTTCTTTTGGCCTGATTTTCTGATAAAACTGGATTGCCAACTCTTCCTTTTTTATGAACAGGCTGGATGAAAAAGAAGTAGTCAGTTAGCAGACACTGTTTGTGCTTAAATTATCAGGAGTGAATGTAAATGCTTTGACACCCACTCCCAATTCATGTATAGTATACTTGTGTGCAGAAATCCTGTATATGTGCTGCCAAACTCTTTGACCCAATTCTGATTTTACAAACTCTCTCCAAGAAACAAACAAAAAAGGAAATAGTTGGTTCTATTTGTATTGTTTAATTTATCAAATGATGTGTAAGCTATTCTATATCATGAACTTCAAAATACTCCCATTTGCTACTGTACAGTATGGCTGGTAGTTTCTTTGCTATAAAAAGTCTTTTGTACTGCAGGGTGGGGCATTGTGAAGCTTGTGTTCATTTCTTTTTGAAGTGTATATAAGCTGGTCACAATTCAGCATATCGAGGTATATATGTGTATACAGCTTTTCTTTATGGAGAAGAACAATGAAAAGACTAGAATCCGTATCCCCATGTTTTTGGGCATGTGCTAAAAATAAATAGTGATTAGTTTAATTCATAGCAACACTTTAGTCATCTTTTTTTTCTGATTGAATAGTCCAAAAATAGCATACAACATCCTTATGTTCATGCGCTACTTGAATTTATTGTTCATCAAATAATGCCAGCCTACAATTACTGGGCTAGTAATTGTGAGCAGTTCATTGCTGGTGTTTGGTATCAGAGATGCAAAATTTGAGCTGGACTGTGGTATAATTCTGTTCTTTGATTGGCTGAATATGTCGGATTTCCAGTGTAAACACTCACATGCTACCTGTTCAAAACTTCCTTTTTCGAAATATTATCCAAAAGTCACTATTTAAATGATCGTTTCTTCTGTGAAACTCATTTGCCAAATAACTTGCAGAAGGTAATCATAAAAGAGAAGCAAACACAGCTAAAGTGAATTCTATTTCCTGTAATTATGTATACTCACCCACAGGCAAAAATTTAAAAAAGACCTTCAGTTTCAAATGGCATAAAAGAAAAAATAAATGAAGGTCTGCAGAACAAACTAGGCAGTAATCGGAAGGAACTGTGCACATATGGGACAACAGAACTAAAGACTAGTTTTGACCTAACCCTATTCCCACTGAAATAAATGTCACAGCTTCTGTTGACTTTAACCCGGTCCTTTGTGAATTTTGGCTAGGCTGAATGAGCCTCTACTCTGGGAGTTTGTTTCTATCCATTGAGTTAGGCAGGTGTCTCTCTCTCTCTCTCTCTCTCTCTCTCACACACACACACACACACACACACACACACACACACACAACTGTAACAAGAATGTTTTAAGGAGGAATCTTGAATGCGCAGGTTGTCTTTTCATATTTTGTTATCTTTTAATGGCACAATTCTAATATTAGATAGTTGATAGCAGACCACTAGACCTCATTCTCCTACCCTTAAAAGGCCTACCATCACACATCAGAAATGGGAAGAATTAATGGTGGAAGGGTGATTTCATTTTGTATCTGTAATGATCTTGAGGGTTCACTAAAGACCATACCATTGAATGAATAAGGAATAGAACTTTAATAACAAAGACAAGAGTGATTCCCAGTTGTGCAGCTGGGAGCAGCCATGTTAGATCACCTGTAGGGCACGTCTCCCAATTCACACAACACTGACCCATGCTAGGGAGTGTCTCTAAAATCACAACCTTCTACAAGCATCTCTCTACAGAATCCACAGGAGCTGCATGGACAGAATATTGACCTTAGTGAACATGATGCATGTTGTCTATTCACTACATATGCATGGCTATGAGTGGCTGCATGTTTCGTGTGGCTCTGAACAGTGTGTGAATCAGAAGAGAGCTATGCAGGATTGTATCATAATGTGACTGGCCTATATTTTCAAGGGTTCCCTTGAGTATCAAAAAATATAGTGACTCCTGTTGCAGATATGAGCAATCAAAGTTTTTGAAAATCAGGCCAGTGCACTTGTGTAATTCTTCGCTGCTCTGTGCAGCAGAGGAAGAAATAGGAAATCCTTGTTACAGTGTGATAAACATCACTTGGAGAAAGGAGTGGTATCTGGTAGACATAGACTGAACACTACAGAACATCCTGTTCAACAGAAAGCTTATTTCTGCAAGTATAGTGGCCCACAATGCTAAAATGCTCAGATAATTCTTGATGTTTCTATGCTTTGAAGCCATGTACATGAACCTTTGTTCCAAAGCTGACACACCCTCACTAGGTACTTTGCCAGTGACAGGACAAAATCATCAGCTAGGCTTGAGAGAGACAACCATCACAGGTAAGAAGAGAAGATTAGAGAATTCTTCTGTTTTCAGGCCTTCAATTTCATCATAAGAACATCATAGTAAATGGGTGAATATATTTGATGATGAACAGAGTCTAGTTGCAGAACTATACACAGCCAGGTGTAATTTTGAAGAAAACAGGCCTGGAATCAGGTCGGATGTAGTAATTCCATTCTAGCTAAGATTTTATACCACACTCCTCATTGTAGAATCTGACTTCCTATAAGATAGACTAGCACCTGTATAACGTACTCTAATGGGCTCCTGTCCTACTAATGTCCTTAATCAGAAAGATGCATAAGCTCATGGTTAACTTTAAGCATGTGAGCTGTCTCACTGATTTCATGAAAATACATTCATAGAATCATAGGGCTGGAAGGGACCTCATGGGGTCATCTAGTCCAACACCCTGCTAAAAGCAGGACCACTCCCACTAAATCATCCTAGCAAGGGCTTTGTCTAACTGAACCTTACATATCTCCAAAGACTGAGATTCACCACCTCCCTAGGTAACCCATACCAATGATTCACCACCCTCCTAGTGAAAAAGATTTTCCTAATATCCAACCTCGACCTCCCCAGCTGTAATTTGAAATCATTGCTCCTTGTTCTGTCCTCTGTTACCACCGAGAATAGCCTAGCTCCCTCCTCTTTGGAGCACCTCTTCAAGTAGTTGAAGGTTGCTATCAAATCCCCCCTCAGTGTTCTGTTCTGCAGACTAAATAAGTCTACTTCCTTCAGTCTCTCCTCGTAAGTCATGTGCCCCAGCCCCCTAATCATTTTCATTGCCCTCCTCTGGATTCTTTCTCATTTGTCCACATCTTTTCTGTAGTGGGGAGCCCAAAACTGGACACAGTATTTCAGATGTGGCCTCACCAGTGCCGAATAGAGGGGTATTATCACATCCCTCGATCTGCTGGCAATACTCCTACTGATGCAGCCTAATATGCCATTGGCCTTTTTCGCAACAAGAGCACACTGTTGGCTCATATCCATCTTCCCATCCACCATAACCCCCAGGTCCTTTTCTACAGTGCTGCTACTTAGCTGATCGGTCCCAAGCCTATAACAGTGCATGGGATTTTTCCGTCCTAAGTGCAGGACTTTGCATTTGTCCTTGTTGAACCTCATGAGGTTTCTTTTGGCCCAGTTTTCCAATTTGTCCAAGTCTCCCTAGATCCTGTTCCTGCCCTCCAAAGTATCTACCATTTCCCCCAGCTTGGTGTCATCCACGAACTTACTAAGCACGCAATCTATCCCATCATCGAGATCATTAATGCAGATGTAGAACAGAACCGGCCCCAGGTTTGGGGCCACTCCACTCGTTACTGGTTGCCAGCTAGACATCGAGCCATTGATTCCTACCTGCTGAGCCCAGTGATCTAGCCAGTGTTCTATCCACCTTACAGTCCACTCGTCCAACCCATACTTCCTTAACTTTCCGACGAGAATGCTGTGGGAGACCGTATCAAAAGCCTGGCTAAAGTCAAGGTATACCATGTCAACAGTTCTTCCCGCATCCACAAATCCAGTCATCTCATCATAGAAGGCAATCAAGTTGGTCAGGCATGATTTGTCCTTGGTGAATCCATGTTGACTGTTCCTGATCACTCTATTTTCCTCCAAGCGTTTCAGGATGGATTCTTTGAGGACCTGCTCCATGATTTTTCAAGGGATTGAGGTGAGGCTGACCAGTCTCTAGTTCCCCGGATCCTCCTTTTTCCCGTTCTTGAGGATAGGTACTATATTTGCCTTTTTCCAATCCCCCGGACCTCCCGTGTTCACCATGAGTTTTCAAAGATAATGGCCAACAGCTTTGCAATCACTTCAGCCATTTCCCTCAGCACCCTCGGATGCAGTTCATCCAGCCCCATGGACTTGTGCATATCCAACTTCTTTTAGCAGTCCCTAACCTGACCTTCCATCACTGAGGGCCACTCTTCTTTTCTCCATTCTGCATTACCCAGCGTAGTAGCCTAGGAGCTGGCCCTCTCTGTGAAGACTGAAGTAAAAAAGCATTGAGTGCTTCAGCCTTTTCTGCATCATCCACCCCTAATGGGTGGGAGGATACCTGCCTCATTCAGAAAGTGACCCACACCATCCCTCATCCTCTTCTTGTTACTGACATACTTGTAGAACCCCTTTCTGCTATTCTTCACATCCCTTGCTAGCTGCAACTCCAATTTCTCTTTGGCCTTTCTGATTTTATTCCTGCAGTCCCTAGCAATATCTTTATACGCCTCCCTTCTCACCTGTCCAAGCTTCCACTTGTTGTAAGCTTCCCTTTTATGTTTCAGCTCAATGCACAGTTCTCTGCTAAGCCACGCTGGGCGCCTTCCACATTTGCTGTCCACATTGAATTAGGGGTCTCCAATTTAGTACTAGTTTCCACTCTGTGCTTTTTAAATAATATGTTGGTGTTTAAATATCCCCTAATGTTAGTGAAATTTATGGCATGATATTGCTAAAAGTTCAACCAATATTTTAAATAACGAATGGTTGATTACAGATTGTGTGCACTTATATAGTCTCTGCTAAAATATCCTATTGTTATTGTTACCCAGTCTTTTCTCCCTCACTTTGCCCAGTTGCTTGGATTTATTTTTTTAACCTCCGTTATATATTCTCTTTTAGTAGGTGTGTTAGACTGGAGACTGTTACTTACCATGTTTGTACAGTGCCCTGACAATGGGGCCCTGACCTCGATTGTTACGTCTACACAGCTGTTGAGAATGGGTCTCAAAGCCGGGGACAATAGATTTGTAGTAGTGGGGCTCACAATAGTTCACAAAAAATAGCAATGCAGACTAGAAGCAGAGCTTGGAATCTGAAATTTAATGAGGCAGGGGTGAACTTCAAAGTCTGAGCTTGAACCAAACCTGAACATCAAAGCGACATCTGCACAATTATTTTTAGCACAATAGCCTGAACCCCACTAGCAGAAGTCTGTTGTCCCGAGCTGTAAGATTCGCTCACAATGGCTGTGCAGACTTAACCAGAAAGGGCCCAAGGTACCACCACAACCCAAACAACACTTAGTAATAACAACTTCTGCATTATAAAACTAAAACTGCAGTAGACCAGCACTTTATAAATCCCACCAAACCGCAGCATTCTCCCTACTTCTCAGTGAAGATTTGATAGATAGTTGCAGTGATATCTCATATTATGACTTTATTGCGGCATGATTCTCATACCACTCATACCTCTTTACACTATTCTGGCAGGATAAAGGGGCTTCAAACTGGGCATAAAACAAATTTATGCCCATCTTATGACCCCTTTTATCCTGTCAGAGTGCCCTAAAGTGGTTGTAAGGTAAATGAGAATCAGACCTTATTATTTTTACAGAGCCTTCTCTAATACACTATGAAGTAAGATTAATAATGTGCACTACCATAAACTAAATAAATAAACCCAAATGTTGATGGTTCATCATGGTGGTCACTTAGCAATTCACAACATTCAATAATTTACAATGGATTTCTCAGTTATTAGGACCAATTAGTGAAGTTCTTATGTAGATACATATTGAGTAACTACCTAGGATGAATAAAATAATATAAAAGGGCTCAGATGCCATTCATTAGTTAAAGGATAATCTAAAGGTTCATGACATCAACCTAGCCCTTGAATTGAGTGATATTTTTGCTTTGACTAGCTATTTCTTGTGTCCAGTACTTTTATATCACATATAGCAATATTTCAGCTTTCTATTAGGTAGGTTTTCAGCGTTTGAGTCATCAACTGGGCTTTGGTTGCTGCAGATTACAACTTTACTGTCAGTATGGATGAGACACTTTGTAGAACAAGATGTTGCATTTTTATTTTTTCATATGTATACCCAATATATAGGAACCACAAGCATTTTTCCCAAAGAGCTTGCAATCAAATCAATCTATTAGCAAGCAATTGTGTGGACCAGCAAGACATGTTGACAAGCATTTGTTCTGATAACCTTGTTCTGTGTATCCTTTCAAAGTTTCGTACTTGCCATGGTTTGTCTTGTCCATGGAAGTAAATACTTTGAGCCAAATAACAGGCAGCTCAAATTGTTAGTGATCTAGCAAGCAAAAAAGCAGAGAAGTTACAGTAATTTCCAGGAAAAAAATCAGGTGTCTCTGATCCCAAGGTTACTGGAGTACAGAAATTGTCTGGATCAGAATTAAAATGCTGATCACCTTCAAATAACAGCCAGTATTCAAAAATATTTGTTGGTTTTTTGGGCACATTGAGCCATGATACTATAACATCATTCCCCAAATGATTGAATTGTTTTGTCTGAATACGACACCATCAACATTAATTATTTCTATTGTGGTAGCACCAACAATCAGAAACCTATTATAGTAGGCGCTGTGCAAATGTAGAGAAAGACACAGTCCTTTCCATGAAGAATTTCCTACCTAAATTTATACAAGACGTAACTTGTGGATGTAACACACAAAACATCCATGAGAGGTGGCATCTCTCCCGTTTACAGATGATGTTGTTCTTCTTGTTTCTTCAGACTTTAATCTCTGATGTGCACTCAAGCACTTCACTGCTGACAGTGAAGCAGCTGGGATGAGAATCAACACTTCCAAATCAGAGTTCATGACTCTTTCCTGAAAGAAAGTAGATTTTTTTTCTGTGTGAAAGGGGAGCAGCTGCCTTTCATGTAAGAGTTTAAATATTTAGGAGTCTTGTTCACGACTGATGAAAAGCAGTGATTGCCGGGCAGATTGGTACAGCTGCCGTAGTGATGTAGGCTCTGCACTGATTCATCGTGTTGAAATGGAAGCTGAGTCTTCAGACTGATCTATCATTTTACAGGTCAATATACAACTCTATCTTCATCTGTGGTCATGAACTTTGGGTAATGACTGAAAGGACAAAATCACGGGTACAGGTATTAGAAATGAGGCTTCTTCACAAGATAGCTCAGTTTACTCTCCCAGATAGGATGAGGGCCATTCTCGAGAGCCTCAAAGTAAAGCCACTACTCCAGGTTGAGAAGAGTTAGCTGAGATGGTTTGTGCATGTTAAGGATGCCCTCTGGTAGGCTTCCTTTAGAATTATACCAGGCATGTCCCATTGGGAGAAGGCCCCAAGGTTGACCCTTGATACACTGGAGTAATTATAACTGGACTGGCCTGGGAATCCCCCAAGAGGAGCCGGAACCTGTTGCAGAAGAAAAGGAGGTCTGATCCTTCCTATTCTCCATGCTGCCACTGGGATCTTCACCAGGAAAAGCAGCATAAAGAAGAAGACGACAATGACGAGTGCCAAAATAGAAAAGGCATTGAATGTTGAAAATGAGGGAAAGATGTGGCCTCTTTGTACAGCCTCACTGGCACATAATTTGTTTATAAATCTTCCTTAACTAGCTCAGGAAATAACAGGCCAGTGGAAGGCTGATTCCACACACCCTCTGTGGCATACAGATGATGTAGGGACTCTTAAACCACACATCCTCTCTGCTACTAATATGGCAAGGGGGAAAGGGTGACATGGTGTGACACTAAGCACCCCTACATTCCATTGTAGTAATCTTTGTCTTGTGAGGTATACCTTATAAGGCATCATATGAAAACTAATAAATCACTGATCATTAAAATTCATGCGTGATATGTACTGAGTTCTGAATATATGCTGAAATTATGACTAAAGTATCAGGAGAGTTGTTGAACAGATCTATCCTAAAAGCGGGAATGTGTGTTTACCTCAATTTACATCTAAACAAGAAAAAGGACCATCAAGGCTGGAGGAGGAGATGGCAGGGAACAGAACACTTTGCATTTCAGCAACCAGAAATGGGGGAAGAAAGATAATGGAGCTTCCTTTACCGCCAGACTCTGTGTCGCCCTCCATACAGCTTGAATAAACTTTATTTTAAGGGTTAACCTTCAGAATAATCCATTTCAAAGTTTACTAATCTATAAGGACTAGGGGGGTTGAACCTCAAGTCATAAGCAATTAAATCACCTGGTTGTGTACAATATTACTGTATTATAAAAATGTATAATGAGGTTTTTTCTGAAAGCATATGGCACACTGGTCTAATATCATTGTGAAATGGATGTATTAACACTATATGAGGAAATGCAGATACATGATGATATTATATTTTAAAATCTGTGGCCAAACAGGGAGAAAACAGATTCTTTCCAACATAGGAGAGGAGGCAGTTATTTACCTGGCTCCTATGTAAATTAATCATGATGGAAGCAAAATATTGAAAGCCCCATTTTACATACAAGGGGATGGGAAGCCCACAAGAAGGGAAGAACAGCATGAGGTCATCCTGCTCTTGAAACAAGGTCATTGAACTTTGGACAAGATACGCAAGGAAAGAAGCCATCTTTGGCGTCCACCACAAACACAATAAAACCGAGCTCTAGCAAGCTGAGGGATGTTTACTTCAACCAACGGTGGATTTAAGTCTTGGGGAACTGAATATAGGAGAGAAAAAACATCCTGAACAAAGTTTATGCCTTGCTAAATTGTTTTGACTTTTAGATGCATTTTTCACTTTTATTTGCTTGTAACCCTTTCTAAGTAATCATTTTACTTAGCACCCCTAAAACTATGTCCTATTGTTAATAAATTTGTTTTGTTTTTACTATAAACCAACTCAATGTTGTGTTTAAATGGAAGGTTGAAATTGCTCAGGTTAATAAGCTGTGATATGCTTTTTTGTCTTTAGAGGAACAAATAGATCTTATTTCTCTGTGCTTTCCAGGAGCAGTCTGGAAATTGCAGAGCACATGGTTTGGAGAAAATTTGGAATTCAGAGTGTGTTGGGGCTATCTTGCTTGTTGTAACTAAGGCTAGTGGAAATTGCGGTGGGATTGTAGGAAGGCTGCTATGCTGTATAGCATACAAACACTCAGGGTGCATCCTGCATTCTTGTAGACTGGTTGTGAACATCTCAGGTTATGAGCTACAGCAGGGGTCGGCAACCTTTGCTGGCCCCTGTGCCAGCCCCGCCCATCGCACCCACAGCAAGTGCCGGGGGTGGGGCCAAAAGGGGGTGGGGCCAGGCTTCAGCTGCCTCTGGTTCCGCACCCCAGGGCTGGCTCCCGACCTCAGGGGCAGCGCAAGGCTGATAGCCCCTGTTGGTCCCGCCCCCTGCTGGCTGGCAGGAGAGGAGGGGAGCAGAGTGGGTCACGTCGCCCTGGCCCGCCCAGAGCCACGCCGCTGCCAGCAGGACAGAGCTGGCCCTGGCCATGGCTGGCAAGAGAGTGGGTCAGCTCGGCCTACCCAGAGCTGCTGCTGCAGGTGGGAGCAGGAGCCAGGAACCAGAGGCCACCTGCCGGCAGTGGTGGCTCCGGGTGGGCCGACCCGACCCACCCTCTTGCCGGCCATGGCCAGGGCCGGCTCTGCCCTGCTGGCAGCAGCGCGGCTATGGGCGGGCCGGGGTGACGTGACCCACTCCCCTTCCCTCCCCTCCTGCCATCCAGCAAGGGGTGGAGCCAGCAGGGGCCCTCAGTCGCACGCCGCAGCTGCTGGCCGTGCGGTTTGCTGGGCCAGCGGGGGAGCCTGAATGGCACCACGTGCCGCGCAGGCTCAGCCTGCGTGCCTGCTCTGGCATGCGTGCTGGGGGTTGCCGACCCCTGAGTTACAGCATCAAAATGCTTTGGGTTACTGGGCAGGAAGTGAAACAGCCCCTCAATAATCTGGATTGCCAGTTCCCAGCCCAAAGACCATCATACATTGCTGGGAGAGTCCAATGTTGTGCTGAGCATATCCTGCCACTTGAGGCTACAGCAGCCTAGCATAAGTGAAAGCAGCTGTAGGGGTCTTCTAGCAGTTTACACAGAATAGCAGCAGAAGGATTAGGATAAATTGGTGCTGAGCTTCTGGGAAGAATTTTTCCTCAGGGGGATTTCCAGCACCACTTCTTTTAGAAACAGAAGTTGTGAGTTGGGACAGACTGAGTTGGTTAGACCAGCTAAAACTCATGGCTAGATCGTTTACAGCACCTTGCACTCTGGCATTGGAGTGCTCTTTGAGTCGCAGGTACCATTTGCTGCTTTGTACGTTTCATGTAATGACTTCCATGGTCTAGGAACTTGATCCTGCCTCAGCAGAGGGGATAGACTAGATGACCTCTGAAGGTCGTTTCTTAGTTCTATGATTCTATGCACAGAGCAGCAGCACAGAATATTCCAAGGAACTGTGCAATCTATAAGTTTATAGAAGGAAAATTACACATTGTAGCAGAGTCCATATAAATGAGAAGTATGACTTGGACAGATCCTCAACTGTTGTTAATCTGCCAAAATTCCATTGAAATTCCCTGATGTAAATCAGCATAGCTCCCTACCTGAGTTTTGGACCTTGTGTACAGACTTCACTTTGGCTTTTCCTTAGATTTTGAGTACTTAACCATGTTCCTTTACAACCCTCCCAATAGTGATTTGGATTGTTCTAGAGAAATGATATACACTGAGCACTTTTTTTTCCTCTGAGGTCAGACTAGATGATCATACCGGTCCCTTCTGACCTTAGAGTCTATGGCTATGTGTACATTACAAGTGAAATTGACTTTGTTAAGTCGATTTAACAAGGTTGAATTAAAGTCGACCTTGTTAAGTCGACTTAACAAATTGACTACACTTTAAGTCGACTTTGTTAAGTCAACTTAACAGCAGAGATAGCTGTTATATTGGCTTTAAGTCAACTTAATAAAGTCAACTTAGTGTTAATCCCTGTCTACACTGGCTTTAAATTGACTTAAGGAGTCAATTTAAGGCCTAAGTCAACCTAAAAGGAGGTGTTATTAAGTTGACTTAAGCTTTCCTTAAGTCGACTTAAGGAAATGCTTAAGTCGATTTAATAAAAAGCCCAGTGTGGACGCGGCTTTGTTTAGGTCGACTTGAGCATCCTTAAGTCAACCTAACTTGCCAGTGTAAACGCACCTTATGATTCTATGAGTCTCTTCAATTAAAACATTGTGGCTGAGCACAGAGAAACTCCTATTTTTACTTGATTAATGAACTTCATCTTGTTGGTCTGAAAAACAATAAGTTAGCCAAGTGCATGCAAGGAAATAGTATACACAGCTAAAAAAAGTGATGCTTTCCCCTGCATGTCAACTGTGAATAGTCAGTTAAGACTAAGCCGGGACTTGTCCCCCACTGCATAGGTTCAAAAAATGCAGCGCTCTATGCTCTTTAGAGCATAGATTCCTGTAGAATACATCCTGCTCCCCTTTACTGACTTGACAGAACCAGGCCACATGGAGGAAGCAAATGTTGTCAAGGATAATTTCAACAACACTCATATAATCTTTTATAATGGCTACACTCTGTTTTATGTTTCTAATATGCTGACATTTCCCTAACATTAGCATTATGATGAAAATGAGCAAGACTATTTAATAAATTGATTTGCTGCAAACAGTAGATAAATTATTGTATAAGCTACAGACTGACATGTGGAGCTGGGACTTGAATCCTGTCTTTCCCAAGGCTTGATTAAGACATGAGCACTATAGGCCCACGCCTAGGGCATCAGCTTCTGGAGTTGTGTGAATACATTAGATTTTAATTTAAATATGTATATTTCTATTCCTCATGATTGTGAAGAAAAGCTTGAAAATGTGACCTGAGAGTGATCAATGCTTGCCTGAGTCTTCAGAGAGCATGAAATAATAGTTCCTCTTAACTTGCTGCTCTGAAATGTCCTAAAATCCCCATCTATTATGATAATTGGGCCTACGTATTTACCCTAATTGTAAGCTCAGCTATAAAAAGTATGTGAAACTTCATAAGGTGACACAATAGCTTATAACATGTTGATGGGAAGAGGTAAAAAAAAGGAGACAGGCTGAATTAGTCTAAGCAAAAAGGTCTACTGATATGATTCAAGGAGTATATTAAAATCATGCTTGGTAAAAACAGAAGTGGAACAAGAAATTAATTAACAAAAACTGGTGTGTCAGACCTAGGCCTGACTGGTGGACAAAATACTAAGGGGATGAGCTATTTCACCCATTGCTTTCTTTCTGGGTCCTTAAAGAAAGAAACTTAAGGGTAAAATAAGAGAACCGATACAGGATACTGAAGCAAACCTCAGCCATTCCAACCATCTCCTGAGACCATGGGCTGCCTTTATCCTAATTCTAAGAAACTCCCTGCCCAGATCAAGGGATCCAGTTGCCATTGCCAATTCTATTGACTCAAACTGAATTCCAAGCACCATGAGAGATGAAATGGGATCAGACTTTGACAGCAGCAACTCCAGTTCAACTCAACTAACTTTTTTTTTTACCATCTTTGACACATAGAACCACACAACCATAGGATCAGAAGGACCTCAAACATCATTTAGTCTAGCCCCCTGAAAAGATTCAGGATTTGCTGTGTCTAAATCATCCAGGACAGATAGATTTCTAGTCTTTTTTTGAAAACCTCCAGTGAAGGAGAGTCTATGACTTCTTTAGAGTTTGTTCCATTGTCCTACTGTTCTTACAGTAGGAAGTTTTTCCTGAGATTTAATCTAAATTTGCTATGCTGCAGTTCAGGAATCAGCAACCTTTTGCACGTGTACCTAAAGTGGCACATGCACTGATTTTGAGCAGCACACAGAGCCCTGGCTGGAGCCTCGCTGCTCCGTGCTTGCCACAAACATTCACGCCGGCAGAACGCGTCCGTCACCGTCACTGCTGCTGGAAAGGCCCCTACGCTGACAATACAGCTAGACTGGGGTATCCAGACTGCTCCTGCCACCGACACTACCACTGGAGAGGGTGGTGCAGACAGCCCCTGCCTCCGATAGTGCCACCAGAATGACCCCACTGGAAGGTCCTCTCTGTGGCTGATACTGCCAAACAAGGGTCTCCAGACTGCCAGCAAACTGCCCCTGTCCCCAAAACTACCACCAGCACTGGGAGAGAGGGGGAGGGGAGAGATAGGGCATGGCACTTTCTTAAGGTTGCTGACTCCTGCTGTAGTTTGAACCTATTGCCTCCTGTCCCGCCCTTTCAAGTATTTGAAGACCTCTATCATCTCCCCACTAAATTTCCTCTTTTCCAAACTAAACATACCCAGCTCCTTCCGACTTTGCCCATTCTATTCTATGATTCTATGATTCTATGATATGTCTTTCATTCCATCCCTTTGATCATTTTTGTCACTTGCCTCTGGATCCTTCCCAGTTTCTCTATATCCTTTTTATGCAGCGTGACCAAAACTGGACAGTTCTCCGGCTAAGGCCTAACCTGCAATGAGTAGAGCGCTACCATCATCTTCCATGACTTGCATGTTGTGCCTCTATTAATGGACCCCAAAAGTATTTTGCCGCCTAAAAAGCTGTCAAACGAGGGATGGAGTTCCTTCTAAAATTCCCTCTAGTGAAAAAAAAAGGAGTAAAAAATGCTGTTAAAATGAAAGCTTTGCTTAATACTTCACATTTCAAAAGCTTCAATTGTTCCCTCTTCTCTGTATCTTTAAAATATTAAAAAGGATTTTAATGGTGTGTTCGCCATGGTACTAAGCAGCTGAAGTCTCTGTATACCAAACCTTGTTTAATACTTTTTAAGGCTGGACAGTGATGGGTTAATTTAACATCTTTGGTTCATTTTTTCCATCTAAACTAATACAACAGTCCCCAACTGAAGACTTTAGATGGGGTCACTACTACTAGCTAAGCAGCAGGTGTCTCCCTACAGTCTTCTGCTTGGGTGGGTGCAAGCTGAGTCGCCTTCCCTGGGACAGACCTCGTCTCACATGAAGACAAAGAGAAGGAGTTTAAGGGATAAAATGGAGGCATATACTTCCCAGAGGAACAATGACAAATCCCCCATGAGCCTACTAGACAGCTCTTTTGAGGGTCCACATAATACTGCCTCCAAAGATTGAGAGGAGCTTTGGTATACTTAGAGTCCCATATGAGGTATATTTGGGACCCCAGAATGCTTTAATGCATCCCAGTCTTTCTTCTCCATAGACCTGGGCCTTTCCCAAAGTTCAGATGGACTGGATCTATGGTCATTGGCACTGCTGATATTAGTAAAGGCTGCAGAATCTGCCCCTTCTCTCCAATCTGCAGTCTCTGATGGCTATAATTTCCTGGATCTACCAAGCACCCTGTCAAGTTCACAGACACCTGAAAATATGAATGTCATGTCACTGCTTTGATTTATATCAATATTTGGGATCTGATCTAAGGCCCCATTGAGGTCCCCCTTTCCTGTATTTTAATGCATTTTAATGGCTAATAAAGAGGTAAAATGCCTGGTGCGTGATGTCACCAGCCAGTTGTTCATAGGCCTCAAATAAGTGATCCCCCAACCAGTTGAAGAATCTCTGCCTTAAACTGTGAACAGTTTGAAGATATTTTTAGGTAGCTTAAGTAATGGAGACCTGTGCATTTCAAGCAAGAGCCTCTCAGCTCTATTGCCAGTCCCATGATGCTTCAGTTGGAAAAGTGTGTAGCATGACAACCCTGAAGCGCTAAATGGTCATGGCTTTCTTGCAATGTTATGTACTCATTAGAAGCTTTTACAGCTATTGCTGTGAACAGCTACAGCTAGGGTATAGCGTGACTTACAGCATAGAATGCAGGAGTGAAGTGTCCTTTGTGACATATATATTCTTATTCCATATGCACATTATTTTCATGCCCTCTTTCAGGATGAACTAAATTGCCAGCTGTTAGCCACTCAATTAATTAATGTTTGTACAGCACTTTGCAGATGTAAAGAACTTTATAAATGCTAAGTGGTGTTAGCAAAGGATTTGGATGTTTGCAATCTTTGGTGTCTGAGCACTTTGTAATGTGTAGCCCGATTCTGAGGTTACCTTGGATTTTAGATAATTACTATGATGATTTATTAAGTTGATTAAGAATGTGGGTTCTAGTCTGAATCCAACCACAGATGAAATCAAGTTACTATGGACTTCCCCCAAGTAACGATTAGAGTTACAAAGGCTATGTCTACACTTACTAAAGTTAAAGTTCGAATTAGTTAATTCGAGCTAACTAATTCGAACTAATTTTAGTTAGTTCAAATTAACTTAATTCGAACTAGCAAAATTTAGTTCAAACTAAGCAAGTGCCATTCATGGGTTCAATGGGCCGGTTAGTTGGAACTAAGCAATTAGTTCGAACTAACATGGTCACATTGGTTAATTCGAACCAACTAGTTCAAATTAACCCTTAGTTCAAATAGCATATTCACATTTATTAGTTCTAATTAAGGAAGCCCTTAATTCGAACTAATGAAAGCCTAGTGTAGCCATGGCTTAAGTCAGTTTGAATTAACCTTCCTTAATTTGAACTAACTTGCCAGTGTAGACATAGCCAAAGATTCTTAAGGTATTTTATAACAATTTTTATAGTCAAAAGCATAAAGCATAAAATTGATAAAAGTATTAATTGGTAAATATACAACAAAATACCCAATATATTTAAGAAGTCCTATACAGTTGATGACAGGCTATAACAAGCTATACATTTTATGAAACAATTTACAAGTTGCTTATACTTACACTCCCTGGCTGCGTCTACACTGGCAAATTAAGTCGACTTAAGATTGGCTTAAATCGACTTAATTTGCCCTGCGTCTACACTACACTTTGCTTAAGTCGACTTAAGCAGCTTGCTTAAGTCGACTTAAGGAAAATAAAGTCGACTTAATGAAAATTAAGTCGACTTTATTAAACCTGCTTTTTACTCGACCTAAGGCTTAATTCGACTTTCTAAAGTCGAATTAAGCCAATGTAGACATGGGGTAGCCCTAAATCGACTTAGGGCTATGCCAGGACTACACCAATGCCCTCCCTGCTGAGGGGGGGGGCACAGGGGGAGTCTGGCATGCCCCCCAAAGGGCAGGGCAGAGCCCTGTGTGTGTTGCTGTCTGGATTTAGGGAAGCATTTATGATATTATTTTCAATGGATATCTCATAAATGCTCTATAACCCATAGGAACTATGTCATGTTTGATATCAATAGAAAGGTAGTAATTTGCTGGGAATGATTATATAGTTTATGTCTAGGAATTCTATTTGGATTAGAAGTTAGGAACTGGGTATTCTATCTGTACTTTAACTTATGTTATTTTATTGAAATACCTGAGAGAGCTGGTTGGGTGTGTCAAACCATTGTGTCCTTAATGTTTAGGAATGTACCAGGGATAATGGTCCCAGGGACTAAACTGATGAGCCATTAAGGACACAATAGGTGTATTCCTTATGTCCTTAATGGCTCATCCGTTTAGTCCCTGGTACATTCCTTAACATTTCGCAGGAGAAAATCCCACTTCATCAAAGAGTCTGACGAAGTGGGATTTTCTCCCACAAAAGCTCATGTGATAAATAAATTTGTTAGTCTTTAAAAGTGCCACGGGACTCCTTGTCTGTTTTGCTGAGAGGTGATGTTACTCCCCCAGTCATCTTGTTACCCTTTGGTTATGGTTGGGTTTTGGCCATCAGGGCTGCACCTCAGGATTTCATATTTATTCTTTAACTATAGAGCTCCCTGGACAATTAAGGACCTGAGGGCTCTGCTGTGGAAGAGACTTGTGCCTCAGCTAACCCTTCTGTAAGATGGAGGTGACACTTCCTGAGTTCATAGAATAGTTGTGAGGCTGAACATTTGTGAAATGCTTTGAAATCTTTGCGTAACAAGCACTATTTTAGAGTATATTAAAAATATTGTTATTGCCTACCTCTGCCACTGACTCGCTGTGTGACCTTGGTCAAATCACTAAGGCTATGTCTACACTTGTAAAGTTAAGTCGACCTTGTTAAGTTGACTTAACAGAGTGCCTACACTTTAAGTTTATGTAAGTCAACTTTGTTAAGTCGACTTAACAGTAGACATAGCCGTCCACACTGGCTTTAAGATGACTTAAGCTGTTATTAAGTTGACTTAAGGAAGCGCTTAAGTCAACTTAATAAAAGCCCAGTGTGGACACAGCTTTGTGTAGGTTGACTTAAGCATTATTAAGTCGACCTAAGTTGCCAGCATAGATGCATCCTAAGGGCCAGATTGCAACACCCTTATATCTTACACCACAAGTACTTGCATTAACTTTCTGAAACTACTCATGGTGTAAAGTAGTGACTCACAACCTCACTGGTTAACACTAGGTAAAACACACATATACACACACATCCCACCCTCTCCTTCACCAGCTATAAACACATGTAACTCCTAAAAACACATGTAATTATAACACTAACACTAAATTACATAAATAATAATAATTAATTAATTACTCTTACCTGCATAATAAACTAAGCCTTCCCTTGCACAGGCACCACCACATGCCCCATGTGGCCTCACCTCTACCTATCCCTCATGGACTGAGGGTAATGGAGGTAGGCCCTGGCTGCACCTCTTCAGGCAGGTACCTTGAAAGTGTGGGGCTGGGGGCACTGTTCCTCTGCTCTGGCTGTCATGGAGCTTGAGATTGCTGCACCTGGCATGGAGGTCAGGGTTTAAATGACCTTAATATTACTGAAGGCACATGGACTATTTGTAATCTTTGGCGCCTCCTCCAAAGGGGTCCTCACCCTCTAGGTTGGAAACAAAGTATGTTTCAACATCAGTAAAGGTAACGGAATCTGGCATCATATTACCCAGCCAAATATGGGTACAAAAATAATTACCAACTTCATTCAGGTTGGGAGTTAGAAATAATGTCAGTAAAGCTTCTTGAAAAAACGATGATACATAAATACAAAATCCTAATATGCTTTTCCCCTTTCCTTTAGCCTGTCTGCAATTCTGTCTGTCCTTAGGCTGTGAACTCAGGGCAGATAATGTCTGGGAAGTCCCTGACACATTTTGAGAACCATCTGAAATATACAATAAGTAATACGATAATGGTAAAAATAGCATTAGGATTACTGGAGTGTAGGGCAAAGAGAGAGAGAAATTAGTTTCTTGACCATCCTTTTTAGCCATGATTGCTTTGGGATTTGTTCCTTTCCCATTCTGGAAAATAAGGCAGTTACATTGCCTCGGCAGTCATGATATAGAGGTGTCAGCTAGAGAGCCAGACAAAGGATACAAATAGCTATTTTTATCTTAGAATTGATCCAGCTGCAGTGGCCAGGCTGTGGTACACTGACTTCATTGTTTCCAACAGCCCCACCCCTCTTTCCTTCTCTTCCCCCCTTAGCCTTTTTCTTAGTGGTGGTGTTAGTTTTATCTATTCCCCCCACTCTCCCCAACCAGCTCCCTTTAACTCCTTAGGGATCTCAGCTGCATTCCATCCTCCACAGTGTCACCTGCTGAATGCTGATGGTGACAGGAGCAGATACCACTGCAGGCATTGACATCTCTCTGTGTCAGACAGAATCTAGTAATCAGTGCAGCACAACCATCTAATTGTTCACCCTTCAATTTTGCCTGCCCCAGGGAGAAAAATGCTCCAAAGAACAGCCCCATCAACTGAAGCCTTCAAGACCTGGAAACTTGCCATAAAGTCTAACCTGACTAGTGGTCCATGCTATAAGACAGATTTGAAAAAGCCGACTTTATATGCATGCAATGCTAATCTTACTTTGATGGTTATTTGCTGGTTATCCTCTAACATTGCCCTTGTAAAATGGTATGCAAGCTGAAATGGCTGTCATTAAGCACAACAATAATAATACGCAGACATAATACTTTGCATATACGTTGTCTTTTTACAGATCTCAAAGCCCTTTACAAAGTAAGGTAAGTATTAATAGTCCTATTTGGGAAATGGGATAAATGAAGAACAGGAAGATTGAAAGCTTGAGTCTAATACCCTCACCCTGGTTTAGCAGCACCCAATGAAACCCCAATCCCTTCCCAAAAAACCCCCCAGTTTGACCTGTTAAATTAAAATTAATTAAAAGCTGTCACCACAATATTGATCCAAGGCAAAAAAAAAATATAGAATGGCTGATACTGGACTCCAGTAATGAAGTAAAGTTTTATATTATATTATATTATATTATATTATATTATATTATATTATATT
>ML685832.1:656550-778685 GCA_007922175.1 Pelusios castaneus
TTATATTATATTATATTATATTATATTATATTATATTATATTATATTATAAACTAATTTGGTATTTTTATGAGATTATAAGGTTGGTTGAAGTATTTTGTTTAGACTTCTATTAGGCATTTAACATGGTTCATTGTCATTTTGATATTAAAAACCGGAACGATAGAAAATCACAACATCTATTAAAAGGATTAAAAACTGGCTAACTGATAGGTCTCAAAATGTAATTATAAAATGAGAAATCATCACTGAGCAAATGTGTTGTTAGTGGAATTCCACAGGGATCAATTCTTAGTCCTACACTATTTAACATTTTCATTAATGACCTAGAAGAAAATGAATCATTACTGATAAAATTTGCAGAGGAGACACAGATTGTGGGTGGGTGTTAAGTAATAAAGAAGACAGATCACTGATATGGAGACCTTGAATGCTTGGTAAATTGCAAACAATCTAATTTTCTCCATTGATAGGATTACTGGCCAAGTGGATAAAAAGGAAGCAATAGATATGATTTAGCTTGACTTTTACTTAAAAAAAAAAATCTTTTTACATCTATTAGTTAGATTCAAAAGCTAATGAATAGAATACTAACATGAAACTTATGTATAAAAAATGAGTGTGATCCAGGAAATTTAATCAGATACAAAAGGGGTCCTTGCTAGAAAATGTTTGGGAATCACTGAATTAAAGAATTGGAAATCATGTCTTAAATTGAAGTCCTTGAAACTCTCACAGTATTTGGCTTAAACAAAGAGAAGATTAAGAGATGATTTTTTCACAGTCTATAAATTACTGCCTTGGGGATCAAATTTAGATGATAAAGATTGTGTAATCTAACAGATGAAGGTGTAACAAGATTTAATGGCTAGAAGTTGAAGCTAGATAAATTCAGGCCATAAATAAGGTGGAAATATTTAATGGTGAAGGAATGGTGAGGGAATTTAACCATTGGAACATACCAAGGTCATGGTAGTCTCCACCTTTGGAAATTCTGAAATCAAGATAGAATATTTTTCTAAAAGATATGCTCTAATTCAACTACAGTTATGGGACTTAAAAAAAAAAGAAATTAAGGGAGATTGGTAGCCTGTGTTATGCAGAAAGTCAGACTAGATCGGAGGTTGGCAACCTGCAGCTCCGGAGCGGCATGTGGCTCTTTGGCTGCACTCTTGTGGCTCTGTGGGGTCTCACTGCCAGGAGGTGCAGCCCCAGACAGTCTGCCTAAGCCACCTGGGGAATGGAGCTGGGGAATTCAGCCTGGTCCTTTAAATATCCCTGCCCTACAGTACTAGCAGGGAGGGGGAAGAGGAGAGAAATTTAAATTTCTCCTCTCTGGCCCAGGCAGCCTATCGGAGGCATTTGGGGCTGGGGTCCTCTTCCTGAGCTCAGGACAAACCAGGTAAGTATTACCTGAATGAGGTGAGGGGACAGGGGGAAAGGGAGCTGGGTGCGGGGCCGTGGAAGGGTGGGGGGGAGGGAAATGGGGGGAGGAGCGGGCAGCAACAGGAAAAAGCGACCTGAGAGTTGGGGGCTGGCAGCAGTTGGGGAGAGGTGGCCCCTCCCCTCCCCCAGCAAGAAGCAGCTGGGGTTCCAGTGGCTGAGAGTCAGAGTGAGGGGGGAGGGAGAAAAATGAGGCAGGCCCAGCAGTGGGGAGCAGGGTAAGGTGGGCCTGATCTGGCCCAGCAGCGTGGAGCTGAAGCCAAGGGGGAGGGAGGCGAAGTGGTACCAGCACTGGGGAGCGAGGTGGGATGGGCCCGATCCGGGTGGCCTGTGCAGAGCCATAGCGGTGGGCGAAGGGAAAGGGGAACAAGGCGAGCCCGATCTGGCAGGGCAATGGGGAGCCAGAGGCGTGGGAGGGGTGAGGCAAGGCCCCAGAGTGGGGAGGGGGGTGAGGTGAGAGGGTGCAGACCCCAGCAGCCAGGTGAGCAGGGCAGCTCTCAAAATACTTGCCTATTGAAGGAATTTTGGGAAATGGCTCTTCCTGTCTTTTCGGTTGCCTACCCCTGGACTAGATGATCACAATGTTCCTTTTTGGCATTAAAATTTATGTATGTCAGTGGGACTTCTGGTTGAATAAAAATGAGTGATCAGAATCTGTCCCTGAGTCATACAGTGAAACAGGCAGGAACAGATCCCAGTTATTCTGAATTTTAGCCTATCCTCAACCCACTAAATCACAGCTGCCCTCACTAATACAGAGACAACATCTGGAAGGTGGGATCACTGGGTCACATCCCCCCAGATTTCTGTCAGGGTTTCTCAGCCCTACTCAGTCACATAGGCTATGTCTACACTTGTGAATTTAAGTCAACTTAGAATGTCCACACTTAAATTTTAACTCGACTTTGGGGGCACCCCACAAAGTTGACCTAGAGCGTCCACACTGGATGCCTAAGTCGACTTCTAGGGGCTAGGTGGACCTGGGACAGGTCCACGGTGGCACGGGGGGCACCCCTTGCCAAGTGCCAGGGGGCTCAGCCTTTGCCCCATTGTGCCTGGGTACAATGGAGCAAAGGGGGCAGGGTGGGCAGGGCAGGGTGGGCAGGGCTCTGCCCTGCCCTGTGGGGGGGGGCATGCCAGGCTCTCCTTGTGCCACCCCCCCTGGCAGGGAGGGCAGTGGGGGAGTCCTGGAGAGCCCTTAGTCAACTTAGAGTCTACTTAGGGCTACTCCAGGTCTACACTAGCTTAAGTCGACTTTAGAAAGTCGACTTAAGCCAAAAGTCAACTTAACACGAGGTTTTAAAAGGTCGACTTAATTTTCCTTAAGTTGACTTAAGCAGCTTGCTTAAGTCAACTTAAGGAAAGTGTAGTATAGACACAGAGTAAATTAAGTCAACTTAAGCAAGCTTAAATTGACTTAATTTACAAGTGTAGACGCACCCCATAGTGTGGCCAGACCCCCTCTCTGCGCAGCAGCTGCTGGAGCCTGGGAGCTATGCCCTGTAGAGAGAGGCAAGAACAAGGGCAGGGAGTTGCAGAAAGGGGCGGCTGATTTCCAGGACAGGAGACTGAAGGTTTGTGACTCCATCTATTCTGGAGGTAGCTGGACTTTTAGATTGTGCCCCCAAACCATCAGCAGGTATGGATTGTTTCTGCATTAATGTAAGTATTTCCTTAAGTAGGGACCCAATCCAACTCCATATATGCCAACAGGAATCTTTCCATTGAGTGGGAACAGAGCTGAGCATTGAAGCAGCAAAAAGGTTGCCACAATATTTCTTCTAGTTAATAAATGTTTTGTCTTTTTATTACACTTAGATTTTCAAATACCTGTCTCTCTGAGCCTATTAAAGACTGTACTGAGCTATGTATAAAAAATAATAACCTCATAAAGCAAACAAGATGAAGCAGCAGTAAAGAGCAGAGTAAAGAATCACAAAAAACGAATGTTATAAAAAAGTTTAAACTAATCCCCTGAGCAAGGAAGGGCTCCATTTTTCAAAAGTATGTCAGACAATGCTAAAGAAGTTGCAGTTTTCAGTCCCTGCATGGCAGTCACTTTGCCAACAAGCAATAAAGTTGCAGTTTAAAACTGCATTCATCTCCTGCGAAAGCCAGCAGAGAACTTTGAATGTATTTTTTCTCCAACATCTTTTTTCCTGTTGAACAAGCTATTCTAGAGGAAGGAAAAAAGTCGTTATTAAGTTTGTATTATCAGGATGTGGTCAATCACCACCTGGTCATACCTTACATGTTTGACTATTCCCTTTTCCTCTGATCCATCTTGCTGTATGCCGGTTTGGTTTTCTTTAGGCTACCGCTTTGGTGCTTTCGGACTAAGCCTGCTTTTGTGTATATACAGAACTATAGAACATTGCCTCTCTATCTTGCACTGAGGGATGAGCATATAATTAACACCAGTCCTAATTACATCTGAATGTTATGTGAAATCTTGTTTTTAAATGGAGATTTGGCAGTAACATGAGGAAACTTTACACTTGCTCCCCAATCCTACAATGAGCCCAGCATGAATGGCATTCTGCATCAAGCCCCATTAAAATCAAAGTCATCCACACATGGGAGTTGTCTACCCATCTAAAGCTCATTACAGGCTTGAGTCTAAGACTCTCTTACAACCGAGCTAAGGATTATGAGGCCTATCTATTTTAAATACTTATGGCTCCAGTTATCAAAGCAACTGAGAAATTCACAATATTTAATGTATTTCCCCTAACAATGTCCCTGAGAGTTAGGTAGGCCTCCTAAACTCTTTTTTTTTTCTCCTTGCCAAATTCAATATTTGAGTTTTAAAAAATAAAATAGTCTGACGATAGGGAAGCTCATCTGACCTTTCAGTAACTAAGTTTTCAGTATTTTCTCTCTGTTATTCAGTCCACTCTTCCAGCATTTTCAACAGTCCCTTAATCTGAAGCACAAAGTACAGTCCACCTTGCCTGGGGCTGGAGAAATCCTGATGCACTGAGTTGAATATTCGGATCACATAAGAAAACAGCCAAGGTAATTCATCACAGCTCAAGATTTCTGCTTCTCTTAAGACTCCTGGAGGGGAGACATAGTCAGGACAGCATTACTTGGTCCTTAATGATAAAACTCTCTAGGGCGTGAAAGGTCCTCTTTATAGAAAAGAGTTCCTGAATTTCACAAAATTGATGAGGAAAAGAAACAACAGTCTCTTTTCCTGAGTAATTGTTGTCTATGCCTCTTCAAACCTGTTTTCCTTCATGCATCACGGTTTTTTGCTTCATGCATACAACCGGGGATATGTAAGATGACAGTCTTGATAGAAAAAGCAAGAGAGTCTGAGTATCTGAGTATCATATTAAATGTTTGTTTTTAATAGAAATATAGCGCTATACAATAAGCATGAATGATGATCTGGAGAAAGAGACCTAAATTTTCAGCAGTGATTTTTGATTTTGGGTTCAACAATTTCTGAGTTCCCAAGTTGAGAAAAGTGTTAGAGGGGCCTGACTTTTAGAAAGGGTAGGTGCCCAGCATTTCCTGAAAATGAGTTAAAAATATCTCACTTGGCAGAATCACACTAAGACGCTCCAAATCACTTGTTCCTTTTGAAATGTAAGGCTTGTTCTGAAGATTTACAATATAAATTAGACAAAAGATGGCAATGAACAAAGATTAAGGATGGGAAGAATAAAGACAAAAACAACTAACGATAATTCAATTTGTATCATACTGGCTGTTAAATTATGCATAGACATGAACAGGTATGATAATTTGGGGAAGATAAAGGGAAAGGTCTGGAGATTGTTTTACCCAGAGAAGAGCTCCTCCTTTTTGCATGCCTAGTTATCTTATTGTTTATATGCTTTGCTGTTAGTTACTTGAAAGGTGATGTGCAAAAGAGAAGGAGCTGAGCTGACGTCGTTTCATGCTCCTTTTGATGCATAAGGAAGCTGAAATTTTTAAAGTAGTCTGCTTGTTTTTCATAAAAGCAGAATCAAGTCTTACTGACACTATTTTTGCTGAAAGACTCTATTGGTGACTGTAAATCTTGTAGGATTCTGTCATCATAAGAAAGCAAAACCTGTGCAATTGAGAAGAAGGGGGTATTTTAGATTCTCTAAAACTTTTTGATTTGTGTGTTTTGCTAACAATTTCACACAGATATCAAACAAACACTTGGAAGACATTAGCCGTTTTCACCTTTTCTTCTGAGTTCTTTCATTAAAAAAATTGTAAGAGAAGATTTGAAAAATATCTAAATAATTCAAAGGAACTGAAAATAAATCTTTATTAAAAACAAAACAAAGAGAGACCTAAACAATTTTGTTTTCTTTGGTTGTCACTTTTAATGCAAAAATACTATATCATACGATATTTGTTAGATAATGATAGATAGTGAAAAAATAAACTATTATATACTCTCAGGCATACAGTACAGGGAGACCATTAGGAGCAGGTTCCCTAAAGTCCAGGTAGCTACCATATTACAGCTAAAGCTGTTCAAATCTCAGCTGGCTTTGTGATCCAATTTCATTTTGCTTTCTTTTTCTGGAGGTTCCTGTTGTCTGTACAATTTGAATAGTCAACTGCAAAGTTTTCAAGGCATCTAATCAAAACAACAGATCCATGGATGTTAACTGAAATTAGGTCAAGATTGACTCAGAAGGCTTGTTTCTGAACCAGTACAATGTTTCAGGCTTGCAACGACGCCCAAAGAAGAGAGGATTGTTTTCTGATTGGGATTTTCATTAAGACTCTTTCACATAGTTCTAGTTTTGCCCTTTCCTAGGTGCCCATTCTGGATGAGAAATCATGGGTGTGGTGTCTCAGGTTAGGGACGATTGGGAGTTGCCATAGTGATAAATGGGAGGGTTGTTAAGTGCTTAGGTAAACCTGTATGTCTGCTGGCAGTGCTTGTCAGACATGCTGAATAAAGCCCAATAAGGGAACTCTGAAGCCTGTTATGTATATTGATCATTATTTAATCTTAATACATGACACTGGCGACAAAGGTGGGATGATGAGATAACATCTTGTGAACCCAGGAAATCCTGAGCTACGTAAGAAGTAAAAAAAATTTCTCACTGTTTGCATGCCTGTGCTATGTGCCTGGAGGGGGAATGGAGCTGATTGGAGTTGAAATCGGATCAATTGTTTGGGGAAGCCAAGGGACAGGAGATAAACAACCACAAGAGGGAACCATAGCTCCATGGGAGATAAACAGCCACAAGAGGGAATAGCACCACGCGAGATAAACAACCGCAAAAATGAACCATAGTTCCACTCCCTGGTTCAACCATGGTTTTCATTCACTGCTTGTCCAGAAAGCTTCGATCCTCCCACCTCCACTGGGAAACTGTGTATAACACCCTTTCAAAACTTCGTGGTAGTGAATGATATACACGATGAAAAGAAGGTACCTGTATGGAAAGAAATTCATTCTCCTCATTGACCATCAACCCCTAACATTGATTTTGGGACTACACACAGCCATTCCACCTTTGGCTGCTAGTCGTATGCAACAATAGGCATTGATACTTTCTGGATATACATATGAGATCAAGTATAGGAAATCCTCTTTGCATTGCAATACAGATGGTCTTTCAAGACTACCATTACCAGTAGCCCGTCAAGATTCAGGACAGGAAGGAATCTTTTACTTTGATCAGGTGGAAAACACACCTATCAAAGCTACTCAAGTAAGGAGAGGAACACATGTTGACCCAGTGTTGTCTCGAATTATGGATCTTGTGATACACAGAACATCATTGCCTGACTCCCAGGTTGCACCTGACCTCCGCCCCTATATGTCATGGGGAATGGAGTTATCAACCCAGTCTGGGTGTCTGTTGTGTGGCATGCGTTTCATTATTCTGCTTTTATTAAGACCATATTTGCTGGAACAGCTCCATTCCAGTCACTATGGCATAGTGCACATGAAAGAAATCACACGAAGCTATTTTTGGTGGCTGGGCTTGGATAGGGCCATCGAGGAGATGGCTAGAGCTTGCACCTTGTGCCAGAGCATCCAGATCACACCTCAGTTAACGCCTCTCCACCCGTAGGACTGGCCAGAAAGGCCATGGCAACGTATTCACGTTGATTTTGCTGGCCCATTCGAAGGATGTATGTTTTTAATTGCTGTTGATGCCCATTCCAAATGGCCACAAGTCTCTGTAATGCAGTCCACTACTACGGAAAACACTATCCAACACTTACATGGCTTCTTTAGTCATTATGGTCTCCCAGAGCAGCTGGTGAACAACAATGGACCATAGTTCATTTCCCAGGATTTTGAAAGTTTTATGAAGGCCAACGGCATACATCACATCAGGTCAGCACCATATCATCCATCCACCAATGGACTCACCGAAAGATTTGTACAGTCTATGAAGCAAGCTCTAAAATCATTGAGGGGACGTTCACCTCTTCAGAAATATCTGGACAACTTCTTGTTATCCTACAGAAACACTCTATAGGCCATGACTAAGGCATCTCCAGCTTTCCTTATGATGGGACAGCAGTTACTCTCTTGCTTTGATTTGTTGAAACCACAAGAAACACAACAAGTGGTTCAACGCCAACAGCAAGACCAGATCATCAGATGTCCACCGAGAACGAAGGACTACACCTTCACAATTGGCTAGCCTGTCCGTGCTCCAAACTACGCTTCCAGAGCTAAATGGGTTCCAGAAATAGTCATCACCAAAACAGGTCCTGTTTCCTACTCTGTCCAGACAACGGATGGCCTGGCTTGGCGGCAGCATGTTGAACAGTTGTTACCACGTCATACCTCTCCTCAAACCGACTTAACCCTTGTAGGAGATATACCATCGAGTCACGATTCAGTGATTAATGTCTTTCCTACTCCAGCCACTTATTCAACATCATTGGCCTCCACCCCGGTCCAACCAGACACAACATCTTCACCAGTTCCTGCTACTTCTCCGGTACCTGTGGCCACACCACCACCAATACCAACTTCTGGTGTGGGTCAACCAGAAATTCACCACAATCCACCTTGAGTGAGAAGGCCTCCTACTTGGCTGGATCTTTAGCTAGGGGCAACCCCTTCATCATGGGGCAGAATAATCCCCTGGGGGTTCACCTGGAGATGGGGCAGTCTACCCTCATCTCCCAATTTAATGTTTATTCTTTTTTGGGGGGAGGAGGGCATTTTCATTTGAGAGGGAGGAATATGTGGTGTCTCAGGTTAGGGGGCCATTGGGGGTTGCCATAGTGATAAATGGGAGGGTTGTTAAGTGCTTAGGAAAACCTGTGTGTCTGCTGGCAGTCCTTTCCAGACATGCTGAATAAAGTCCAATAAAAGAACTTGGAAGCCTGTTGTCTATTGATCATTATTTAATCTTAATACATGACAATGGGGCTACAACATCAGTGGATAAATCTGAATCTCTCGAATATGAGATATTTAGAGAGGAAGTTAAAGACTTCAGATGAAGTAAACTTGCTTATTTTAAAAACAATGAGAGTCCTGTGGCACCTTATAGACCAGTGGTTCTCAACCTTCCTAATGCCGCGACCCTTTAATACAGTTCCTCATGTTGTGGTGACCCCCAACCATAAAATTATTTATATATGTGTATTTATATATGTGTTTTCCAATGGTCTTAGGCGACCCCTGTGAAAGGGTCGTTTGACCCCCAAAGGGGTCCCGACCTACAGGTTGAGAACCACTGTTATAGACTAACAGATTTTCTTCAGCATGCATCTGACGAAGTGGGTTATAGCCCATGAAAGCTTATGCCGAAGAAAATCTGTTAGTCTATAAGGTGCCACAGAACTCTCGTTGTTTTTTCTGTACACAGACTAACACGGCTACCCATCTGGAAATTGCTTATTTTAATATCTCTGCTTTTAGCTTTTTATGGATAGAAACAGTTACAGGTGGTGCGGAAGGAAGCTCTGCTGTACACTGGAAAGAAAATCAAAATTTGGAGGGTGAAAATCACCTGAATTAAAATAATGACACATTTTTTTGACCCAAAAATATGTTGGCTCTGGGCCTCATCTAAAGGTCAGTTAAAGTAATGGCCATCTTTTCATTGACCTTAACGAGCTTTAGATCAGGCCCAAAGTGAGCTAGTAACATTTTTTTTATTGGTTTGATAGTTATACGGCCACCATCACTGTAGTATCTAAGCATCTCCATCATTCATTTATTTGTTCTCTCAATACCCCTGGGAGGTAGAAAATGCTATTATCCCAAATTTGCAAAAGTGGGATTTAAGCAAGAAAGGCTCAGTGATTTATCTAACCTTACACAAGTGTGTGCTGGAATTGAACCCCAAGACTCTGCCTAGTGCTGTACCCAACAGAGGATCCATCCTGTATTTTTAGAGCATTGTCCTGATTCCACAAATGCCTGCATAAATGACTTCGGGAGTAGTTTTATAAGTGCTTGTATACAAATACTAGAAGTCATAGTGTCAATCTTAAAAAAGCTTAAATGACTCAAACTATACCACAGAATCTCTATGGATAGAAATTCCATATTTGAATAATAAGGATAGGGATATTCCATCAGCCAGGATGGTGATGGTAATTCTGAAATGCTCCAGGAGGTTAGAGAGGCTATAAAAATAGAAAATTCAGTAAGAAGGGATTTCAGCTATCCCCATATTGATGGGTACATGTCACCTTGGAACATGATGCAAAGATAAAGTTTCTTGACACCATAAATGACTGTTTCTTGGAGCAGCTAGTCCTGGAACCTGGAAGGGAGAGACAATTCTTGATTTAGTCCTAAATGGAGCACAAGATTTGCCTTGATAATAGTGACTATAATCCTTAACATCCTTGTGGTGGAGGAAAACACCAGAGAGCATAATTTATACTATTTATAGTTTATAATATTTAATATGTAGTTTATGGTACTATAAGTGTGTATTGTTTAGTGCAACATATGTCATGTTAGATGTTTTTGGAATGTTCATGATGTACTGAACATTATTGTTATAGTAATACATTTTTTGCAACATCATATGTATGATTATGAGTCTTCAATATGTAATACTTCCAAGGCTGTGTCCGCAGGAGTTGAAACATATTCAGGTAAAACTCTCTAAGAGTCAAGAGGCAGTTCACAACTCATCAGGGCTTGTAGAGGACAAACCCAGCTCAGTTTTTCAGGAATAAAAGATTGGCTAGTCATTAACAAATATTCAATTGGACTCCCAAGTGACTATTTCCCATCCCTTGGCCAGCTTGGAACTCCTACAAGGTAACGCTCATTGATTCAGGACATGGATGAAACCATAAAGAATATATTTGACCCATGACCTTGGGGAATGGGTGGGGAGGGGGGGTCAAAGCCCCAGAGGAGAAAAGGAACATTTTAAGAAGGGGAGACATTTTGTCAGGTTCTCTCTCTTCCACCTGCATTTGTAACTACCACCAAGCAATTGAATTGCTGACCAAAGGGAAGAGCCTGGCTGAAGGGAAAACAGCCAACTTGTAGTGGGAAACAACTAAACTTGTAAGGTTGCTAAAAGTGGTTAAGCTTAGTTTAGAATGTATTTTGCTTTTGTTTCCTCTTGACCGAATCTGATTTGCTATTTTTTGACTTATAGTCACTTAAAATCCTTCTGTAGTTAATAAATTGATTTTTGTTTTATATAAAGCAGTGTGTTTGGTTTGAAGTCTGTGGGACATTTCAATGGGAATGACAAGGTTGGTGCATCTCAATTTCTTTGTTAAATTGATGAACTCATATGAGTTTACACTAGGGGTGTCAAAGTCATTTAGGCTTGGGGGCCATTTCTGCCAGTAACTCAGTCTGGCAGGCCAGAAACTGATATAAGAAAAAACAAACCTCACAGGTTTATAAAAATAAACCATTCTTGCCCCCACTCCTCCAAACCCCGGGGCCGCCTAGCCCCAAAACACTACTCACCTCAGGCCTGGCCCAGCCAGATCTTGGGCTGGGCCATTCCACTCACCTACACGGCACTCCCCCCAGGATAGTGCTGGAGGCTAGATGGCTGGCTGCAGAGAGCAGCAGCCATGTGCCAACTGGACCCATCCCCAGCTAGTCTGAAGGTGGGTAAGAGCTTCGCGGAGCATGACCTCTGGCCCCAGTGCAGGCCAGGTCCCCTGCCCGCACTGGCTGGGCCTCCTCCAGTGCTCCGCCCCAGGCTGGCTGCTGCTGCAGTGATGAGGAGCAGGGCCCAGGGCACATTAAACCCAGCCCAGAGGGGACTGGCTTGGTGCCCCCCTACAACCCGACACTCAGGGCTTGGTCTCCCTATCGCTATGTCACCAAACCAGTGCAGGTCACAGCAGAATAGATTGTGGGCTGCAAATGGTCCATGAGCCGCACGTTTGACATCTCTGGCTTACACAGTTCAGAAGCAATGGACCTATAATATCTGAACTGCTCAGGGAAGGGCTGGATAATGCAGAACACACGATTTGGGGAAAACCTGGGACTGAGAGTGTGTTCAGGTCACCCTGCAGCTAATAACCAAGGCTAGTGGAAGTCAGGGTTGACTGGAGTGCTGCTGACTGCCTGCTCTGAGCAGAGCTGCTGGACCAGGGCTGTCGCTATACCTGGACCCTCAGGGTGTGACCTGCATGCTGACAGGCCATTTGTGAGTGGCCCAGGTCACGCTCTATAACAGCATACCATTGTTTTATAGCATAGCAAGGGTACAGGACAAGTGGTGACACAAGTGTTCACTGGCCAGGATACTCATACTGGCATGTGACAGGATTACAAACATTGATTTCTATGGGCTTTCTTTTAATAGTAAACTATTCAAAGGTGTAGGCTTTTTTAGGATCAGGCCCTAAACCATCTAAATAAGGGCCTATTTGACATTCCTTACCCAACTGATAGATATGATGTGCTTATGGCAGATTTTATCACATCCCCTTCAAGCAGGTCAGTATTATTGTTTGTTATAGCTTATAATTAAATCTTGTTTGTTGTTTTTCCCAGTAGTATTTCCCTCTCTATAGTTTTCTCCAATTTTATTTATACAAATACTATTATTCTCTCTGTCACAAACACACACATTTCCCCTGATCATAAAACATCCTGACACACAGATCAGACTGCTTTTCTTTTAATCAGGCTGTTGTGTTTACACAAAAATCCCAGAAGATTTTGCCAGTGTTTTAGAAGATATCTTCTTAGTCTAGCATGAACATAATGTTTTTGTTTAAATGATGCCTTGTTTGAATGTCTAGGACTGAGAGCCATGCATAACTCAAGCAGAGTTTGTGAGCTTTATCTTTACTACTATAATCCCAGATCTGACTGGAAACCTTGGGTATGAAACTGAGAGTCCCCTTGAAATTTTGGGGAACTATAGGGGTCAGATTTCCGCTGTGCCAAACTCTGGTCATCCCAGAGCAAAAGAAGGGGCTGAGGGGAGGGAGACTGTAATGGAAATGTTATGGTTCTTTGATGGTGTGAGCTGACTCATGCATGGACTGAAGAAACTATGGGCTGCTCTAAGTTACATTATCAGGGTATGTTCCCATAAGGGACCAAATACCAGTTAAGCATTGGCTGAATGTAGCACACACTTTTAGGGAAAAGCCTTATTCATATAATTTAAAACAAATCTCCACCGTTCTTTTTCAACCTTCCAGTTTCAGGTTATCATTTTTATTATATGTTTTAGAGTAATTTCTATAGAGCTCCGCTTCTTTTCTGTAGACCCCCAAAGGCTTTCCTCCCTGTTAAATTCCATAGTTCATTTCCAAAGGAAACAAAGGGATCAGCCATGCTTTGTCCCCAAATAATCAAGCAGAATCAGAAGAGGAATAAAAGGCAGCACCACAGCTTTTTTAAAACTTTGTTTTGCACAGTTTATGCCTGAGATATGTTTGGTCTGACCAGAGTATCATGTGCCAGACACTTGGCTTTTGACCCAATCCAACCCCAAATGAAATGGGTCAGAAAACTCTGATTTACTTCAATATAAGCTGACTCAGGCCCTGTGTCCTGGATCCACAAAGGGACATAGGCATTGCAACACTAGGCTGAGAGTCACTTAACCCAGCCAATAGGAGATGTGATGAGAAAGGTGTATCCTCAGCCCCTCTCATCTCACAGAGTTCAACACTTAAATCCAGGCTATAGGATCTCTGTTTGCAATCTACTCAGGAACTTCTCTCCTAGAATCAGGCAGCTTAAAGGCATTCAAACTGTTTCTTACAAGAATTCATTAAGAAGGCACCTAGCTCCACACAGAACAGATTTGTTAGGGCAAGAGAGAAGTAGAGCAGAAACAGATCTCTCTTATTCCTTAACAGTCTGTAGTCCAGTGGTCAGAACACTCACCTGAGTGTGGTTAACCTTTGTTCAAATTCATTCTCCTCATCAGGCAGAGGGGGGAGTGGAATTGGAAATCTTTTCCACATCCTGGGTCACTAACCTAACCACTGAGCTATGGGGGCACCTCCACATGGCTTTTTAAGGGGATTTAGGCAACCTCTGAGCCCCTCTACCCCAAGTGAGAAAAGTATTCCTCCATTTATCTTTCTCTGGTTCATGGATCAAACTGGGGCTTAGGCATTCAGGAGCCTAGAGTGAGGCATTAGCGTACAAGCCCAGAGGCAAAAACATAGAGCCCTACAGAATGTTTACCCTGAAAACTTAAATACCAAATGAGTTTTGGTGCCTACAGAGTTTCACCACAGCTAAGCAGAGACCCACATGTTCTGTTCAGCTATTGGCAGGACTGTAATCCAGACAAGGGGTCTTCTTTCCTAGGAGAATAATGGCAAGAAATCACAAGACAATTTCCCCCAGGGAAATGCTGGCAAAAAGCCCAAACTTTGTAAGTTTTGTTTCAAGTGAAAAAGTTTTGATATGACTCTGGTTTACAGAGTTGCTAATAACATGATTTCAGGCAAAAGCACCTCAACTCACATTGTTGATGTTAAAAACTAACTAACTTAAAAAAAATAGATCTGGAAAACTTCCCAGATTATGCATCTGGCCCCATATAAAAAATAAAAAGGATGAGACTAATAAGGGGAGGCAGTCAGAGTGACTACAGAATATATATTAGCAGGTTTGTTTCATGTAGGAATTTTTTTGCAAAGCAACACATCCAGCCCACACTTTAAGGTAGCAGATGGCTCACTCTATCTTATCGCTGGGTATTTTCTTAGTACCAATGTATACTTACATGGGTCAATTTTTCCAATATGCTTATATCTCAAGGAAACAATTTGTATTTAAATTGTAGCACCACTAATCCACTGTTAGAGTCAGTCAGAGCAACGGCAGCTAACTGCTGTGAAAGACAGCTCTAAGGATGAAGGGCAGAGTAACACTTCTGTGACTGGTAACTGTTTCAAATGTTTTGACTGCTCCAGTTTTGCAATTTGAGCAGTTAATTATCAAACTTCCAATGCAGCCTGCATCAAATGTGAAAATATGGACAACGTTCAGTGGCTATTGTGTGGCTTTTTTTTAAAATGAGCTCAGTGGTCTCTCAGTCCAGGGAGGTGTCAAAATCACAGGAACCAACACTGTAATCACAACTGGAATTTATTGGTACACTTATTGGACTGCAGAGAGACAAGGAATTACGTGAAGGTGAATATCAAAGTACATTTTTCCCAGTGAAGATGGCTGTGAAAAACTGACTTGAGGGATACTGGAGTCCTGTGGCACTTTTAAAGACTAACAGATTTATTTATTGCATGAGCTTTCGTGGGAGAAAATCCCACTTCGTCAGATGCTTTGAAGATAGGAAAGTTACAGAATGGGAGGAAATTAAATGCAGGGGAGTCTATGACATAGGATCAGGTCAGGCTGTGACAGCAAATCAAAATAGGTGTTAGGATTCAAACAGTGGGGAACAGCACATAGAGGAAGGTGAGGTCAAATCACCTGTTGTAATGATGTATATAATATATATAATATATACATATGATAATATATAATATATGTAATAATGTAATCATTACAACAGGTGATTTGACCTCACCTTCCTCTATGTGCTGTTCCCCACTGTTTGAATCCTAACACCTATTTTGATTTGCTGTCACAGCCTAACCTGATCCTATGTCATACACTCCCCTGCATTTAATTTCCTCCCATTCTGTAAATTTCCCATCTTCAAAGCATCTGACGAAGTGGGATTTTCTCCCACGAAAGCTCATGTGATAAATAAATCTGTTAGTCTTTAAAAGTGCCACAGGACTCTGTTGTCTTTCTACAATAGACTAACACGGCTACCCCTTTGAAATTTGAGGGACACTGTGACAGTGAAGGTTCCAAAGGGGTGGCCATGTCAGTCTAGTTCAGCAAAACAAACAAGGAGTGTGGTGGTACTTTTTAAAGACTAACACATTTATTTATCACAGAGAAGCTAGTACCTATGGATGCCATAGCGCCAGTTACCAGGACTGTCTCAAAGTTAAAATAACAAAAGCATTCAAATCATTAATACAGTACTCTGGGGTCATCAAACTTTTTCTTAACATGGACCGTATCTTATTAGAAATAATTACATGAGCCTCCGAGTCCTCACCCATTTATGATTGCATGGACCACACAATTCCCAGCCTCCCAGGCAACATACTGTTTGCATAACAAACCCTTGACAACTACAACAATTGCTAACATTAAAATAGGTTGGGTCTTCATTTCTAGATGTTTGTGCAGGCTGTTATGATCTTATTGTCTGATTGCTTATATAACCAAATGGAAAAAAGAGGGATGGAATCAACATTATGTGATCTACCATCCTCTCATGGACCACTTATAGGTGTTCTGCAAATGCCCAGAGAGTGGTCTACAGACCACAGATTGGGAACCACATGCTATATCTATCTCATTACCAGAAATATCTGAAAAAGTTGGTTTTATAGTTTAATTAATAAGTGATAATCATATTTGTTGTGCAAGTATGTATGAGCTATGTAAAACCTTATCTCCTTCCAAAATTTCCCATGTTCCCTGAACAAATTGTTTTTGATGGTTGTAACTTGAGCTACACTGAGTGGGAAGGGGCTATGTAGCCTGATTTCAAGTAAAGGTAAGAATAAAGTTGAGAATTTTTTTTATCTAGTATTAATAATTTGTAATAGTTGAAATGTATTGCTAAGGAACACAATCATAACCATCTGCTTAGGCTATTTCTTTGTGTTTATTTTATATATTAAGGAGAAAAGATTTTCCCTTCTTCCATGCTCCTCTCTATAAATTTAAAGGATGCTTTTCATTAGCCTCATTTCCATCTTGCATGACTGAGCTCATTTCTCCTACACTGAAAAGCAGTGCTTTCTTCCAAATGGGACAAAGTCATACAAAAGAGTGTTCATAACCACCATGAAAGGAAAAATGATAACTCTGTCATCACAACACTGTACTTAGAGTAGGATGCCAGGGTGAATGGATGAATGCCATTGTTGAAAGGATGTTCACAAATTCTGACCTACTAAGTATCTAACAATGGAAGCAATTATCTTTTCCAAGATGGCATATCATTAGTTGCCACTTTAATTGTCACACCAATTCCTTGACAAAGGCTTATTTGAAGTCTAATACTTCAAGCCAAGCTTTTGAAATGTTTGTGATTTAGTCATTTCAGTGTTTTGAAAGAATTGTATATTTCTATAATCAAAGAGTACTGCCTTTCTATGCCAATATTTCATTGCACATAGATTTACAATGTTCTGGTATTTCTTTGAGAGAGTTAAATGGCTATATCTGTATTTCTGAATGATAGCTGCAAATAAAGAATGTTCACCTGACCTAACTAAAAAAGTCTTTTTCTCATTTTCGGGTGGGGAGCAGGAAGAAAATAGCAGAGTATACTTACCCCCAAGAAGTCTATTATAAATGCAAATTAATCATTATATTTTATAGAAATGGATGTTTTAATCATCAAGTTTTTATCCACCCAATCTTTAAATACAGTGTTAATGGAATCAAAGCTTTTCTTTATTGTTTTAACCGCTCCCAAGTTGGGGTCAAAACTGAGGACATACAGGACATGAAGTATGGTTGGCCACAGCAAGACCCAGATGCTAAGCTAAGGATAATATCTTTTCAGTAGCTGCATCTGGCTTGTTGGCAGACTCCACAGGCTGTTCTACTGGCAATCCTGGATTTGCCTTTGGGGTTGTCATCTGTCATGTTGTTAGGCTGCTGATGGGCTGTCTCTGCTGCCTTGTCTTCCTAGACTGCATTTTCCTTTCAGCCACCTTTACTGCTGAAAATTTTGCTGCTCTTATACATTTTAGGAGTAAAGGGACAAGAATAAATTCCTAAGACTTGTCGATCAGAATGCAAGATCAGGATAGTGTAAGGGACATCACTGGCAGCCTCTGAAATATGTTCTGCGCACCTTCACTAATCCACATTTTTAAAAAAAAACCCAAATCCTGCAGTTATGAAATCCACTTGCAGACTATTTGTATGCTTTGCTGCCTTTTTTTTTAAAAAAAATTCAAGGCTATGATGACTCATGTACCTTCATTTTAATTGTGCTTGTTTCCTTGCTGCACACACCTGATGATGACATATAGAATTGTTGAATTAGGAAAGGAGATAGTTTTAATGAGCGTGGAGTAATAGAGTGTTGTCTGTAAAACAGATATGATGTGCATCATGTGTATTGTGGACTTCTTCCCCCTCTGCTTCATGGCATATAATAATTTAAGGAAAATAGTTAAAATAAAATATTAATGAAATAGCGGAAAGGGAAAAACAACCCACTGTTAGCATGGCCAGTGCTGAGAGAAAATTACAGGTTTCATTTTGTATGCTGCACCATCTGCCTACACAGAGAGTGTAAGCCTTAGGCTCTCCCAGGGGAAATAGCTGTGGATAAGTTATTCAATTAGAACAGCATTATTGGCCAGCCACCTTGGAGAATTCGGTTGATGATGTTGTGATTATCCTGGTCTACATTCCTTCATGTCCCAGACAGGCTGCATTGCTGTGCAACTTCCTTAAGTGTCCACTCAGCTATACACTGAGTGAGCAATTGAAATGGGGGATATCAGGGATGCCTGAAAGAAAATCAATTTTGAATGAACTTTGCATGTGTAGCCACAGCCTAAATATTCTGACTCATATTGTATTTTTGTGGACTCTTATTGTACTATGTGAGAGAACTGGCAGTGGGGAGGAAAGAGATTTTCATTGTATGCATATAACCTGTAGCACAGTGTCCCAGAACTCATGCTGTTGGTTACATAATAAAACTATACTCTTTCAAATCTGACATTCTTATTAGAAATAAAGGAGATTTAAAAGGCTACAGCATTAGGTGTTTTGAGAAATGGCTTCAAAACCTCACCACCAACTTTCAGATCTTTCACAACTTAGAGACTTGCAGTTGAAAATTATTATTTTTGTTGAAAAGTAAATGAATCCAGTAACACTGGGGTTTTTGTTTTGTTTTATTTCATTTCATTCTTTTAACAGAGGGCCTGGTCTTGTGAATCTTTCTTGCACAGAACTTCTATTGAAATAAATGGTAGCAGGGATGGATTGCAGGATTGGGTCCAAAATAGCACAGTACCGTTCATACTGTAAACTTCATAGAAACCCAATGAAAACAGCTCTAAATACATTGGCATAGCTGTACTCTACAACTTGATTGTTTTAAAGTAAAATCAACACCCCTGTCTCCTTTGTATATTAATTGTCACTGGTTTTGTAAAACATTTGTAGATTCAAAGGATATGTCTACACTGGCAATTTAGGTCGACCTAAATTACTCCCCATCCACACTGGGCTTTCATTAAGTCATTTTAAGAAATTCCTTAAATCGACTTAATGAAAGCTTAAGTTGACTTAGTAAGAACCGCTGGTTAGTTCAACCTAACCCTTACGTCAACTCCTTAAGTCGATCTAAGCACAGTGTGGACGCTTAAGTCAACTTTATTAAGTCGACCTAAGGGCAGTTAGGTCAACTTCAAGTGGACTAAGTCCACGTTCAGAGAAAACATTTTGTTAAGTCGATTTAATAAGGTCAACTTTAAGTCGACTTAAAGTCGACCTTATTAAGTCATCTTAACAAAGTCGACTTAACTTTTTCTAGTGTAGACATAGCCATAGATTTTTAAGGTCATAAAGAATTTACTTGATCACATAGTCTAACCTCTTCCATACCACAGGCCATCAAATTTCATCCAATTTCAAATTACTCTGGGGGCTTTTTTCAAATGAATTTGTGATGGCTTATGACTTTAAGCTTTTGGTTTTGTCCGCTCTCACAGCTCTAGATAGATTTTCACAACAACTTGGCATGTTGAGTGCTGAGCTATTTTGAAACAACAACTGTAAATGTTACAGTGGGAGCTGTTGGATTTTGGGACCTTTTCAAAAAGTGCCTAAATTAGAGTCGAGCTCTTTTGAAAATCTAGTCTCATTAAACAATATTGCTACAAGTCATCATCTTTCACTAATTTCTTGAAAATCAAACTGGGCCACAGGGTTAAGATTAGCGGGGGGATGAGAGGGAAGCATTTTGATGTTGCGTATTTCAGGGTTAAACTGTCATTTCAAGTGTTCTACTCCGAAAAGTAACTGAGCCAAATGCCACTTTCTTCATCAACAAATCTGCTTTTCACATGTATCCAGAATCATATCTCATCACATTGGTGACCAAAATAAGTTTTCACTGCTTTGTACTTCTGTTGGCCTGGCAGAGCAAAGGCATAGCTAGTGTCCCCATCTTGCACTGTAATCTGGGTCAGCAGACTGTGGAAATCAGCAGGCCTCTCTCTGGGTTCTGCAGCCTGCTAGCTCAGATCACAATATAAGATTGCAGTTTAATAGCTCAATCCTACACTGTTCATATTAATAGTAGCAGGACCACCATATCTCAACTCACCTGGAAGACCATTCATGATTGAGATAAGGTACAAATGGTAGCCATGGCAGTCCTGAGGGTCTGAACCGAATTCAGTTTCTTCTGGTATTCCATCAACAGGGTACTAGTTTACGTTTCATAGCTAGAATGACAAAGAAAAATGGAATGGAAGCAGAAAAGTCAGTTCCAGCCAGCATCATCTATGTTGTTACCCAAAATTTCACTGTGTAAGTTTTTGTTGCTTTGGTTAAAATTTGTTTAAGTTTTAAGTACATATGTGATCATAAATAATTAGTCTTCTTGTCTAATGAAAGGGCATCGGAACTGTACCAAATATGCTTTGGGAGAGGGGTTCCTATGAAGGTACAAGATGTGAATTAAGGTTGAATCTTGGGGCCAGAAAAGAGGAGGAATGGTGCTCAATTGTAGAAATCGGCATTCTATGTCAAGGAGCAGGAACTCTGTCCAAGGGTTCAGTTTTCCTCTGGGTTCCCCCAGTTAGATATCCTGTTCTCTTTGAGGTTTGACAAGATCAGTTCCAAGACAGGGAGAAGAGTTGACTCCATGAAGAGACCAGACTGGATTGCAGAGCAGAGTTGATTCTTGGTGAGGATTGCCTGGAAGAGTGGTGTGTAGAAGATTACTAGAGCGGTGACAGAAAAAACTCCATAGCGAGGCCAGCAAAGGTAAGCCAAGCTGATTTTGCAGAGCCTTGACCCACTCAGTGCTAGGGCAAGCTGAGTCACAAAGGGTAGGACCAGGCTGAGCAGTCTGATAGGACCTAAACCTTATCAGTCAGGAGTGCCACCCCTGAATGCCTTAGCTACCACTTGCACTTTATTCCAGTCATGAATGAACTTCCAGGTGAGTAGAGATATGGTGGTCAGGCTGTTGATCTTCCAGCCTCTGGACATTTATTATGACTGGAGGGAGAATTGATCAAACTCCCAGTTTGTTTTCTCAATCATTATTTAAATATGCATATTGAGTTTCCATATTCTTTAGTCTGTGTTCCCTTTTCTGCAATAGACTATTTCTACACAGAAAAAAAAAACCCAAAAAACCAAAAAAACCCACACCTCAGTTGGCCTGTGTCAGCTGACACGAGCTCATGGGACACAGACTAAGGGACTGTTTCATTGCCAAGGGTCTGTCTTTGCTGTGTAGACATAACTTCAGTGTTCTCATTCTTAGACCATAGTAACAGAAGGATCCCTATTCAAAGGAAATGGTCACCTCTAACTGAGCCTGTGGATATTCAGAAGGAAGTAAAAAACTTGAATTGAAAGCCTACAGTAGCAAATTGAATATTCCATCAGATCCCATGGTTTAGGCATAAGCTGATCAAGTGCATGGATGAAGAAGGAATCTTCTCCAATGTGCAGTCTAGTACAGATGGCTATGTGCATTATAAGAGTTTTTTTCACTTCCTCTAAAGAATCAGCCATTGGACACTGCCAGAGGCAGGATGCCAGACTCAAAGAATCCAGTGACCTAATCCATCTTGGCAGACCTTGTGTTCATCATTACAAGGAGGTATAATAGGAACAAATGCTAAAAATACAATCCATTATTCATTTCCATAGACCACAGGCCTGGGTTAAATGGTTTATACCCCTGATTCAGAACAAAGAGCAGACTATGTGCTGGAATGGATCTGGTTCTTAGGCTAATGAGCAGACATATTCCAGGAACTGGGGTTTCATGGATTTACTTTGCACCTTAACTTCATATACAAAGGCATATGCTAACAGCTTAAAAGCAACACTGTTAAACAAAGAACACAAGCAACCCAGTTAGGCTACTGCAAACTCTTATTGATGTGACAGACAAAGAAGAAACTCCAAAGCCACCAAAACTAATTTCTGATAAATATGCCAGAAAGCTAGATGTCCCCACTGGACAAATATCTCTTACAGTCTGGCATCTGTGCCCTGTGTTTATTGTTCTAACAGGAGCAGGCAAAGGGGTATGAAATACAAAGTAAATGGTACCCTGCCAAAGTCTTTGTTCTTATTTAATTGTTTAAAAACCATATTTTAGAATGTTCTCTCTGTATAACTGTTATGTTTGGAAATATTCCAAAACTTTCTAATGTTAGTTGAGAACAAGGGTGTTTTTTGTTAAATTCTCAAGGCGGATGTGTACAGTAATGGATATTTGTGTTTGCTTTATTTTTTGTACATGTTTTCCCTTAGGGTAAGTGCTGTATTTGGAAGCACATGTTAATTTAACCCTTGAATAGAGCTACAGCAAATTGTTTTTCCCCTCTGGGAAACGTGAGGGTGGAGGGAGAGGACATGCCCGTAAAGCTTGAGAGCTTTCTATGGCTTGTGTTATGAGTTCATTCATATTGTGTGCCTACATGCGTACAATAAACCTGCAGTCAGGAACAAACCTTAAAATAGATGAACATTCTTACCACGGTCGGAATGGGATAATTGAGGTTTTGGAAAGGCTGGTGTCAACACTGCTGTTGAAGTGTAGAGTCATCTTGTCACAAATGTCAGCACCATTCAGTTTTCTGAAAGACTTTATTTTTCAAAAAGAATCCAAGACCGTGAGAGAGGAGAAAAAGAACAGAGACAATCCTAGAAGAGTTCAAGGAAATTCAAAGGGTTTTCCAGAAAGTTTTTAAGAGATTACTACAAAAAGTATTAAACATAAGAACAAAATAATGGCCATATTAGCTTCATATCCTGTCTTCCAACCGTGGCCAGTGCCAGATGCTTCAGAGGGAATAGACAGAACAGTGCACTTTACTGAGCAATCACCCTGTCATTCAATCCCGGCTAATAGCAGTCACAGATTTAGGGACACCAGGAGCATGGCCTTGCATCGCTATCCATCTTGGCTGATAGCCATTGATGGCCCTGTTATCCATGAATTTATCTAATTCTTTTTTGAGCCTATATTTTTGGCTTTCACAATGTCCACTGGCAAAAAGTTCCACAAGTTGTCTGTGTGTTGTATGAAGGAATGTTTCCTTTAGTTTGTTTTAAATCTGCTGCCTATTCATTTCATTGGGTGACCCTTGTTTCTTGTGTTACTTGAAGGAGCAAATCACGTTTCCTTATTCACTTTCTCTGTATTCATGATTTTATAGACTTCTATCATATCTTCTCTCAATTGTCTATTTTTCCAAATTGAACAGTCCCCGTCTTTTTATTTCTCCTTTTATGGAAGCTATTTCATACCCCTAATTATTTTTGTTGCCCTTCTCTCTACTTTTTTCAGTTCTGGTATATCTTTTTTTTTTTTTTTTTTTTTTGAGATGGGGTGACCAGAATTGCAGATGATATTCAAAGCATAGATATACAATGGATTTATATAGTGGTATTATCTGTCTTGTTATCTATCCCTTTCCTAATGGTTCCTAACATTCTGTTAGGCTTTCTTTGTTTGTTTGTTTTTTAACTGCCACTGCACATTGAATGGATATTTACAGAGAGCTATCTACAATGACTCTGTGACAGAGCAGAGGGATGCCTGAGTGATTAGGCTGAGTCACAGCCTGGCTTAATAAAGTGAGTAGAAACAGCTAATGACATGGCTGGGGGGCTATAGATGCCAGGGCAGGAAACCACAGAGGGAGAGTTATGGTCAAGCAGGGCAGGAGGAACCTGTGTGTAGGACTGTCTATTGTCCTGGAAGTAGAGCAGAACCCTGACCATTGGAACCCCTAGGATATCTGGGGCTAGAGGGGGGGACTTACTGTGAGCACTGGAAATAAAAAGTGCAGGTGATGGCAAACACAAGAGAGTGTTGAGTCTCATGTGGGAAGCTTGAACTCCAGGGGAGCAGAACTGGGAGAAAAGGAGAGGACCAGGAGAGATGGACCATTACAGACTCCAATACATAATTTAGGTTTACCAGCTGGTCAACATGCAAGGCACTGACTATAGCCATATGAAGTAGAAATTCATCAAGCTTCACTTTCTGGAAATTGACAAAGTGGGACTTCGCTCATGAAAGTGCATACAGAAAATAAATTTGTTAGTCTTTAAAAGTGCCAGAGGACTCCTTATTTCTTTTGCTGAACTAGAATAACACGGCAACCCTTCTGGAACATGTCAGCCTGTACTTGTTAAGACTCTATTAGGGGAAAGCAATGGGATAATACCACTGATTTTTATCAACTGTTGAAAAGAAAAGTTCCACACACAGGAGACAATCAGGCTATATCTACACTAGAAAAGTTAAGTTGGCTTTGTTAAATTGACTTAATAAGGTCGATTTTAAATCAACTTAAAGTCAACCTTATTAAGTCAACTTAACAAAGTCAACTTAACTTTTCTAGTGTAGACATAGCCCCTTGTCGACCTTATTAAGTCAACTTAATGCTTTAAGGCAACTCAATAAGGTCGATTTAGGCGCTAATCACCATCAACGCTGGCTTTAAGTCGATTTAAGGAGTCAATTTAAGGTTTAAGTCAACCTAAAAAGGGGTGTTAGTAAGTCGACTTAAGCTTTCCTTCAATCGACTTAAGAAAATGCTTAAGTCGACTTAATAAAAGCCCAGTGTGGATGTGGCTTTGTTTAGGTCGACTTAAGCCTCCTTAAGTCTACCTAAGTTGCCAGTGTAGATGCACCCTCACTGACTAATTTAATAATGCTTGTAAAGCACTTTCAGGATGTGGTTGTTTTAGTATTTTTTTAACCTTGGTTTTTCAATTTTAGGACCTTATGATCTCTTCCAATACCACATGGGTGAAGAGTCAGACTCAGAGAATCTGGGCTGATGACATTTCATGTTCTTCCCACTACTTTTCCAGATCCTATGGAAGTCCCTCCACTGATCTATTGAGAGCTGATACTCTGCACATCAAGAAGGCCTATATTTTCTCTCCCAAGCTAGGCTGTTCCTAGGATTTCCCTCAAGGAGCTCTCTGTGGAGAGCTGTTAGCATGATCCTTTTACCAAAGGCAAGGATAAAAAACTACACCTTACCCCATGTTAATCAGGAATTGGTGAACCTCCTTATACAGGGTCTCAGCTAGAGCTGGCTGGGAAATGTTTTGCCCATCTTCCCAAATTTTTTGAGATTTCAAAAAAAACCAAAACAAAACCCTCTTCCAAACTGGACAAACCTTAGACCTTTTGATATCTTTCACAGAAAAGTATAAAAAATGTACCTCCAAAATAGCCAACAGGCTGGTGAGTAGGACACTAACCTGGGCTGTGAGAGATCCACATGTGAATCGCTGCTCTTCCTGATTCAGAGCAGGAACTGGAACCTGGGCGCTATTGACTCAGTGTCTCTTTCTTTCTGGACAATGGGTATTTAATTATTTATACAAAATAGAACAGCATCAGCAGAATTTGAATTCCACCCCAGACCAGGAACCAGCCCAGTGGTTAGGACACTTACCAGGAATTATGGAGTTTTGGGTTTAAGTCCCTGGCCAAATCAACAGAGAAGGGATTTGAACTTGGGTCTGCTACATCCCAGCTAAGTGGCCTAATCATTCAGTTACTGACTCTTTAGGAGATGGTGTTTGCTCTCCTTTTCTTTCTTCTTCCCTATCCCTGATGAAAGATTTGTCAAACCTCACTTCTTCCCACAAAAATATTTGCTTTTTAAGAATCAGTATTTTCTGACAAAAAATGTTTTCTTGAAAATTTCCTGACCAGCCCTCGTCACCACACCTGCTAGCAGGCAGTGTCAACAGAAGAAACCTGCCATCCCTTCTCAGCATTGTGTAGCTCGAAAGCTTGTCTCCTTTAACAACAGAAGTTGGTCCAATAAAGGATATTATATCTCACCCATCTTGACCCCATCACAGGACAGCTCCTCATTCTGCCTGACTTTATGCACCCATGCTACAAATGCTACAATCTGGCAAAAACTGTTTGTTAGCTATTTTTCAGGTCTTTTAGCTGTACCTTTTAGTTTTAGATCAATTTGCTTAAAACTGTTACATGTGAGGGATTAATAATGGACTTTGAAGTTCCTGTCCCTTAAGATGACAGAAGGAAGTAAACAGCACACTGTTGGTTCTATGTTCAGCCTGTCTGGCAGCACAGCACAACAGACAGCAATAAACTGATTTATAGAGCAAAGGCTATCTTTGCAACCAGAAGGGCTTGAAACTTTATTCTTTAAAATGAAAGATTATCGGTCTTCTGAGAAAGACACTGAACACTTAAGGCATGATTTTGAATGATATATTACGTATCTTGTGATGTGGGGGATGCTTTACGTGACTGCCTTAGAAAGCACTATGATTTCCCTTACATGAAAAGATACACTGTTTATTCAAGTTTAAAGAGGTCATTCAAGCATCCCTGCCTTAATGGTGATAATCTGAAAATACAAAGAGAACTATGCCAGAGGAAAATATGGTATCTAAGGACTAGATTCTAGCAGACTTCTCACACTAACTATCACTGTACATTACTTTGCAAGCAGTTTCACTGAAAGTGATGGGAATACGAGTGGAAGCAAACTTAGCGCTATGAAAGAGGTGGGAGAATGGCAGACCTGGCCTGTTACAATAGCCCATACAGCATAAAATGACTGCAGACAAAGAAGAGCTATATCTTGAGCTACTTCTAGTAGCTCATTCCTGAAAGTTGTGGCTCTATTGTGAACTTATACAATTTCTATTTTCCCAAGACCTTCCAAATAGTTTCATTATCACAACACTGACAGCTTCTGTGCTAGAACCCTACTTAGAAAACAAAGCATCAATAAACTCAACTCAGAAGATCTATTAACCCTTACCTAAAAATACGCAAGTCAGTTGCCTCAATGTAGGTCCAAAATAATGCCATTGGTCAGATCAGATCAGCCCATGTTTTTCAGGGCACCTTCAATGATTCTACTAACTGGTTACTATTTTAACAGTGGAGATGTCTTATCCAAAAGCTGCTACTGAAGTTGCACTGATAAAGATGAATAGTGTGTAGTGCCGTAGTCATTTACAATCAAGAGAAATTCCCTGGACTTGAATCTGCTTGCATCATAGCAATACTTTCCAGCTTTGACTCTTTCACCAAACATGGTATACATTCATTATATTACTCACTCGGTTTTATTTTTTCTTGTGTTCTTCAATTAGGAGAAGTTAATCTTGATATCAAGAATCATAATTACAACAGCTGTGCATTCCAGCTTTGCAGGAACACAAATAAACAGAAATATCTTGGCATTAAGTAAATACAGATCTTGAAATTTCGATTTGATTTTTTTGTCCCCTGAGGTGAGGTTAAAAAAAAATGTAGGATCTGATAGTGTCATATTTTAGTCAGGCATTGAAGGCTTCCCTAAGACCATATTTTATGTTAGCTATATAAAAGGTAATTTGACAGACTCAAAAATGCTAATGAAAAACACATATTCCATATGTTGTTAGTGTGTTAAGGTAGGCACCATCTTTTCATTGTATATTTATATAGTACCTTACACACTGTGACCTCAGGGGTACTGCAATTATTAATAATTATGAAAATAACAATACAAATACTATGGATTAGATCCTCAGTATAAGTAGCTCCACTCGCCTGATCCTAGAGTCTTTGACACCCCTAGTGATTATGACTAGACTATAGATGAGAAATACATTGGAGTTCTATAAGTAATACCTGGTTTACTAAACAACGCGTATAAAGGATGCTTTGTATAGAACTATAGTCTGCTCTTAGCAGATAAATTGGTAGACCGTACTTTCACACATTGCCTCACTGCAGTTTTCTCATGGTACACATGTGCCATTCTTGACGTTCTTCATTGTTGAGTTGACTGAAATACTGACATCAGAATCCTACCTTCTCAGGAATGCTTTTTTCCTCCCTTATATTGTGCTGCCCTACTTTAAATGTCAATTGTAAATGCTCTGGCAACTTTAATTAAACTCAAGCCCCTACAGTAAACACTCACCAGCACAGCAAATCAAAGAAAACAAACATTTTCAAGTGATCACGAATGCTGGGTGTTTTCCTAGGTTTATTCATGAGCTTTATACAGCTCTCACTCAACATATGTCTACACTGCACATTATGCCTGGGTTCTGACTCAGGTTTGAGCTCAAGCCCCACTTCCATCCATCCATCCATAAACCAGTCTGATTCAGGTCAGCAAGCACTCAGGACCTGGGTCCTAAGACTCAGTGGAGTGGGCGGGAGGGGTCAGACCTTGAATCCTGGGATTCAGATGCAAGCCCTGTCATTTTGCAGAGTAGAGACAGCGCAAGCTGCAGACCACTATGATGATTTGCATATTGCTGTATGGCTGCATTAGCACAGCCATGGGACCTGAGTCCAGCAACTGCAAGTGCAGGTTTAGAAAGCAGTCTGAATACTCAAATACCGGAAACACTGACTCCATAAGCCTGGATCTCATAGACCCAGGTTTACAATGCAGTGTACACATAACCTAAATATGCAACAGAGTCTTGTGGCACTTTTAAAGACTAACAGATTTATTAATCGCATGAACTTTCGTGGGAGAAAATCCCACTTCGTCAGATGCTTTGAAGATAAGAAAGTTACAGAGTGGGAGGAAATAAAATGCAGGGGAGTGTATGACATAGCATCAGGTCAGGCTGTAACAGCAAATCAAAACAGGTGTTAGGATTCAAAACACTGGGGAACAGCACATAGAGGAGGGGGAGGTCAATTCACTTGATGTAATGCGAGAAAAATCCATAGTCCCTGTTTAACCCCAAGACAACTGAGTCAAATTTGCATATAAGTTCGAGTTCTGCAGACTCTCTTTGAAGCTGTGATTTGTTATTCATCTGTTTCAACACAGCTATTAACAAGTCATTGAGGGAGTGAGCAGGGAGATTGAAGTGTTCCCCAACAGGTTTTGCAGTGTTGCAATTTCTGATGTCAGATTTGTGTCCATTGATTCTTTGGCGCAGAGACTGTCCTGTCTGTCCAATATATAAGGCAGAGGGGCATTTCCGGCACATGATGGCATAAATCACATTGGTAAATATGCAGACTGTCACCTACTCTTTAAGTTTTTGTGGTCTGTTTTAAGTGATCATGGAATCTAGACAAGCATCTTGCTGTGCTCACACAAACCACAATGTGTTTTGTGTGCTGACTAAGCAACCCTCAGGTGCATGGCTACGGTTGGAGAAATTATGTATATTGTTTGAGTATTTGCAATAGGGAAACTAAGCATGGTTCTTAATTTATACCAGATGGGAGCACAGCTTTTACTCTGTGCAGGACAGTATATAGAACCACTTGGAAAACAAACATGATATCCTGTACTTTGGTGCCGGCATAAGTTTCATGAAAATAATCAGCTTAGCAAGGTTGGGAAGAAAGTGAAGGAAAATATTATTTAGTGTTTTGTTCAATTTCGAAATAGAGTTGTTATTGTGGCTATTAAACATGGATTGAATGTTGTTGGGTTTCTTTTGATCTTTTAAAAAAGATATTTTCTTTTGGAAAGAAAGCGTGGCAGCTCTGACAATAAGAATCTTCTGTTTCTCCACCGGACAGGTTTATTGTTATGGGTCATGACAATGCGAGTTTCTCCAGGCGACGCCATCAACATGCCTTAAACCTCACCTGGAAGGACAACTTTAAACAGTGAGAAAGTAGTTCCACTTCTACTCTTTGTTTCTCTGCTGAGACTGCCAATCTGGGGGTTTGGTAGTGCCCTCTGCAATAGAGGTGTTTGGGCTATGGATTAGAAATTGGACAGAGACCACTAACTCCCATAAGGCTTTGCCATGCCATCAAAGTTGAGTTATAGAGCTAGGCCCCAGTTCAGCAAAGTGCTTAAGCACATGCTTAACTTTAAGAATGATTAGAATCACTGGCAAGTTAAGTACATGCTTGAGTGCTTTGTTGGAGCAGGGCCCTACTTTCAAAACCAGCTAGTTAGATGTAAAAGCTTCCATACCCATTGTCTGAGACTCCTAGTCTCTTTTGACAAGACACCTCTAACAAGAACATATTCGATTTTGGCAATCTACAAAAGGAAAACCATGTCTTTTATAAGCGAAACAAAGTCAGCCTTCAGGTTTTAATAAAAGACCCCCAATGTTTAAACTAATGGATGGGTGTAATGTTTCTTTGAGTTCCACCCTATCAAGCATTTGAGTCAATACTTTATTTAGAACAATTGCTTGGTTTTTTTCCAATGTTGTAAAATGTAAAGCAGTTTAAAAAAAAAAAACAAAACAAAACAAAACTCTGCTTGGCATCTAAATGTTAAAGTGCTGACTAGGCAAAGTAATGGAATGTTTTTGCTTGTCAACTTTACTGATTGAATAATATAATTTAGAATAGGAAGTCATAAAAATTGTTCATATAAAGAACATAACTGACAAGTACTTTTGGCTCAGCCCTGGGCCTCGAAGAAAACTGACTTCTGATGGACCAAACCCAAGAAAAATACCTTCTGTATATTTTATTTTTCTTGCTACGTATTTAATAATGTCCCTTTCTCCACAACTATTTTTAGAATACAGTATATTCAAAACAAAAACTGCAGTGTTTAGGTTGATAATTAACACACACACAAGTCAAGAAATCTATAGCTCATTTTCCCTCATCAACTGAAAATTACACATTGGAGTTATGTATCTAGACACTAAAGTATTTTATTTTTTCTTTCAATTTGTTCAAAGTTGAAAGATCATCAGTTAGTTGCTCTGGGCACCCTTGACTTTGATTAAACAATTCTGCTGATTACAGGTATGGCAATGTGGCACCACTGAGTGGCTAACAGGCGAGTTTTGTAAGGGAGTTCTTCAGGTGGAGGAGTGACTACATGAACCTTAGGGTGAATTTGTTGTTTGACTGCTTGCTGACTTGAAGTTTATAGTGTAGTCTGTATGAGGGGCTGTGTGCTGAGCTTTTCAGGCTGTGAGGCAAGGCTGAAAGCTTCCTAACAAGGCTCTAACATGTTGCCCTTTGATCCCTAATCCCTTTAGCAAAAAAGAGAGTCATGTGGTACTTGCATCTGAGGAAGTGGGTTGGAGCCCACGAAAGCTTATGCCCGAAGAAATCTGTTAGTCTATAAGGTGCCATAGGACTCTCATTTTTGCTGTACACAGACTAACATGGCTACCCCTCTACTAATCCCTTTAGGATGCCTTGATGAGGGTGTGGGGCTACTTCAGGCATTTAAAAAGCCAGCTACTACACCACCAAAGGAGTTTGTGAAAATGGATGTTTCTGCAGGAGTTTAGAGAGGGAGAGGCAGCTACACCTAACACATTCTCTAATATAGGCCAATATAGACCTGCTCTCAAAAAGACAAATAACAAACAAACACAGTCTCCTGCAAGAGTAAGAATAATACAGGCAGAAGCTCAGCAGCAAAGTAGGTGCCATGCATGCAGCATGTATGATTATTTGTCTTGTGGGCAGGTGGCGTGTGTATATTCAGTACAAGAAATGCATGGCCCTTGGAGACTGAATGAAGGCTCTTGAGACCAGAGTGGCTGGACTGGAGGCGCTAAGGAAGACAGAGCAGTATATAGATTAGACTCTCTGGGGCACAGGAGAACAATTCCATTCCTACTCTGACAGCCTGTGTGCTATTGAGGAAGATAGAAGTCTTGAGAGAGAAGAACAAACAGAGTTCTGTGGCACTTTTAAAGACTAACAGATTTATTGCATGAGCTCTCGTCTCACTGATGAAGTGGGATTTTCTCCCACAAAAGCTCATGCGATAAATAAACGTGTTAGTCTTTAAAAGTGCCACAGGACTCCATTTTCCTGCAGTAGACTAACACAGGAAGAGAAGGACATCAAACCTGAGCAGAGGGAAAGGATCCCATAGTTGGGACCCTCCTTCCAGATGATGCTATAGTTTCCTCTCATATTGAGGACACCTGTGTAAGCGAGGCACCCCAGTTATTACAAAGAAATAAGTAATAGGTATTTGATGATGGTTACTTGTTAATAGTAATGGGGGATTTGCTAGGTTAAAATATAGCTAGCTGGCTTTGTGATGACTGGAAGAACCACATGGTGACTTTCCTATCAGGTGCAAAGGTTGCAGACCTCTCAAAACATCCAGACAGACTTATGTGCAGTGCAAGAGAGAAGCCAGTGGCTGTGGTACATGCAGGTATCAGTGACACAGGGAAAGGTAGGAGAGAGGTCCTGGCAGTCAGATTTAGGCTGCTAGATAGGAGATTAAAGTCCAGGAACTCCATGGCAGCATTCTCTGAAATGCTTCCAGTTCCATGTGCAGGACCAGTTAGACAGGCAGAACTGCCAGATATCAATGCATGAATGAGGCAATGTGTTCAGAATTCGGATTTAGGTTTATTAGGAACTGGGGAACTGTGGCAGAGTGGAGGGTGGTAAATTACCAAGGGATTGAGCTGCAGCAAGGCAGCCCCAAAGCACCCTGATGAAAGGGCTAATGGACAGCAGCTGGCCGCACTGAGCTGCCTGAGTCAAAGCCCTGAGGTAATGGGGGAATGGGCAACATCTGAGTGGTTTCCCAGAGAAGGATAAAGCCCGCTTCCGGGGCTGCAGAAAGGGAGGTGTGGCTTGGGTAGATAGAACCCACAGACAGTCTGCTTGGATGAGCTATAAGAAGGGGAAACAATCCTGAGCCTTCTAGGGCCTCAAGTAAGCTCCAAAGAAAGTGGAGCTGGAGCTGGGCCAGTTTATGTTGTTAGGAAGAAGGTGTTGGTGAGAAGCACTGTAAATAAAGCAGTTTGGGTGGTTAAAAATATGAGGTCTTTAGACTGGCCAGTTTAAGAGGAGATGAAATAGGAGCAGAGCATGTGAACCCATTACAGGAACTTTTTGGGAAAAGAGAAACCTATAGAAGAAGGATGGGTTATGTCAAAACCAAAATAGAACCAGATAGTAAATTTGAAAATGTTGTAGAGGAGTTTTTAAACTACGGGTTGGGGTAAGCTGACGGGTATGGAAGAGCATATGGTTTGCACAGTGACATCCCTTAAAGGAGGACTTATTAAAGGGGGTACTCTGAATCCTAGTAAAGAGAAGAGATTAGAAGTTGATTAAGTACAGGTAGGAACTGAAAAGAAACAGTCAAAAGAAAAAGAATCCCAAGCAATTACATCATGTGAAGGCAGACAAACAATGACACATTTCATAAGTGCTTGTGTACAAATCAAGGAGTTTAAATGCTAGGATGGGTGTACTTGAGTGCCTGGTATTTGTGACAGGCTGCTCCCCAAATCCAGTCTGGTGTGCTGCTATGACCACTTGAACCCTGCTCCTGAGCCCCAATTCACCCCGCTCTGCTGGGTGACCACTCACTCCTGAGTCAGTCCATGCCAGCCACCAGCATCTGATTGGTCCCAGGCAGTGGGTGTAAATCCACTAGCAAGCACCCCCAGCCCCAGACACTACACTGGGAACCACTGCCTTACAGGGATTGGGACCCACTCCCAATCACCTTAGTCTCAAGTCCGTCCTCTTAACAAAGAAATGGATTGCGCCCAGCCTCCCACACCCTCTAAAGACCACACAGCTTTAGAGAAAACAAATGCTAGTTTATTGATCAGAGCAAGATTTCAAGTGAGAACATGGCCAGTCAAGGCAGAAACATACTATAAATGAGCCAGGAGTGACCACTATCAAATAAAAAGTATTAACCGCATGCTAATCTAACATCTCTACCTAAACTGACCTCAGAGTCCAAGATTATGCGCATGGTGTTCGGCTGTTTGATGTTTTACAGCCATTCTCTGCCTGTTCTCAGGCAGGGCCCCAATCTTGCTTAAAGTTGGTTGCAAGATGGTGTCTTCTCAGGCCAAAAGTCTGCAGCTTCTCCCCCCCTCACAGTCTCTGTGTCTTTGTTTTAACAAACTGCTGATAGCCCCTCCCCACACTGTCCTGTTGTGTGGTTCTCTTCACTTCTACCTGAGCCAGGGAGTGCATTAGCATCCCCTTTGGCATATAAATCTCCAGCCACTGTGCTAGAGAGAGTCCTGAGAGTCTGAACCCTGTAACATGCTTCACATCTATACATACATGTCGCAGCAGGGAACATGGCACCATGGTAATCATGTGGCATATGTTCTGAGCATTTACAGAGGAATCTGGCATAGTGCATTTGGCATCAAATCACACAATTACCTTGCAAAACAGAACAGAAAAGTTACCCAGATCATGTCCTAGGAGTGCACGGATGTGCATCCCGTCACTGTATTAAATAAAGGTATGGCTATAACAGGCATCAGAAACTTGGTGGAACAGTGGTTATCAAAGGGACACAGTAGATCCAAAGTACAAATTACATAGGAATGACAGAGTAGTCATGCTGTTGGGGGAGTAGCACTGTATGTGATAAAAGTAGAGTCATATATAGTAAAAATCCAGATGAATCAAACTGTATGATACACTCTCTCTGGATAGAAATAGGAAGAATATAGCAGTAGGATATACTACTGATCACCTGACCAGGATGATGATGATTATGAAATGTTCAGGGAGACTAGAGGGGCTTCACAAACAGAGCTTCCAATAATAATAGGGGGGATTTCTGCTATCCCCTTATTGACAAGTTTTTCAGAAGAATTGTGGAGTTTGCAGGCTTGTCCCAGGTTGACGTGTCTTTAGAGGTAGTTTTGGAACAAATTGATAAATAGTGATAAGGCACCAGTACCAGATACCATCCACCCAAGAGTTCTGAAGGAACTCAAATATGAAATTGCAGAACTGGTAACTGTGGTATGTAAGCATTCACTTATTGCATCCTCTGTAATAAATGACTGAATGATAGTTAAAGCTGTACTAGAACCCGCTCTGTTCAACATATCCATAAATGATATGGAAAAATATAATTGAGGTGGCTAAGTCTGCAGACGATACAAAATTATTCAAGATAGTTATGTACAAAGCTGTCTATGAAGAGTTACAAATGGATCTCATAAAACTGGGTGACTGGGCAAGAAAATGGCATATGAAATTCTGTATTAATAAATACAAAGTCATACACATTGGGAAAACAATCTCAACTTTACATACAAAATAAGGGGTATAAATTAGGTATTATCATTCAAGAAAGAGATCTTGGAGTTGTAGTTATTTGCTCAATGTGTAGCAGTAATCAAAAAAGCTAACGAAGTTACAAACCATTAGGAAAGGGGTAGGTAATAAGACAGATAATAATGTCCACACTTGAAACTACATGCTGTTCTGGTTCCCTAATAACATAAATATATATATTAGATTTAGAAAAAAGTACAGAGGGGCAACAAAACGATTAGGGGTGAAGAACAGCTTCCATATGAGGACAAATTAATCAGATTGGGATTGTTCAGCTAGATAAAGAGAAAACTGATATGATAGAAATCTATAAAATCATGAATATGGAGAAAATTAACAAGCAAGTGTGATTTATCCCTTCACATAACACAAGAATCAGAGGTCACCCAATGACATTAATAGGTGAAAAGTTTAAACTAACTTAAAGAAATACTTCACACAATGCACAGTTAACCTGCAGAACTTGTTGCCAGGGGATGCTATAAAGGCCAAAAGTATGGCGAGGTTCAAAAAAGAACTAGATAAACTCATAGATGATAAGTCCATCAATGACTATTAGGCAAGATGATAAAGAATGCAAGCCACATAATCCAGCTTTCTCTAATCTTCCAATGGCTGGAAGCTGGGACTAATCAAAAGAGGATGGCTCACTCAATAAATTCCTCAGTTCACTCCATCTGAAACTTCTGGCACCAGCCACTGTTGGAAAACAAGATAGTGGGCTAGATAAACCATTGGGCTGACTGAGGATGGCCATTCTTATAGTCTACTATATGCAGTTCCACATGTGTACAAAGTTAATGAATTCTTGATCCACAAAATGACATAGGTATCTATCTCCCACTTTAGGTGCCTAAATCCAAGTTTTTGGTGCCACAGGGATTCATAGATTCTCTGGCCAGAAAGGACCACTGTGATCATCTAGCCTGACTTCCTGTATAACTCAAGCCGTAGAACTTCCTCAACATAATTCTTAGATCATAGGTTTTAGGGAAGTATCCAATATTGATTTTAAAATGATCAGTGATGGAGAATCCATCATGACTCTTTGTAAACTGTTTCACTGGTTAATTACTCTCACCATTAATAATGTACATATTATTTCCAAATTCTCAAAATCCATGCTAATCTGCAATCTAATCCCAGAGATGCCTACATATCTACCATTAAAATCCCTAAGGAGCCTAAATTTATGCCTTTGAGGCAATAGTACACATGCCCAGTCCTGACAACTAGTACCGATCTTACTCCCAAACCCTGGCAGGATCCTCAAATTGAGGAAACCCAGGTGTAATGCCACCTGTCTTGCCTCTCAACTAGGTAGGCAGTCTTAGAGCATGCCTAACAACACACCACAATGAAGAACAGGACTTCCTTATCATATTCCTCTGGTTAAGGAACTCACCTGAGACATGGAAGACTTCAGTTCAATTCCCCATTCTGCTTGGTAAGGACAAGGTGTTTGAATATGGGTTTCCCTCCTCTTGGTTCAGTGCCCTAACCACTAGATTATGGGATATTCTTTCCAATTGAAGTTGTTCCACTGTGTATAAATAATATGTTAGGCCATAGAAAAAGAAAGAGAATGACTCTACAGTCTAGTGGTTAGGGCACACAACAGAGAGGTGGGAAACCCCTTATCCAACCCTTTCTCACCAGGTGCATATGTGTGGGGAAGTTGAATTGGAATCTCCCACATCCTCAGTGAGAAACATCACCACTGGGTGAAAGATTTAAAGCCTTCCTTTTTCTCCCAGCCCATACTCCAGCCATTTTGTTTGGAGTTAGACATATATAACCATTACTCTTGGAAGAAGCAACTTAGATGACAGGTTCTCCCAGCTGAGGATCCTAAGTAAAGATAGGGATCTCCCTCCAGCCTGGTCTCAGTTCCTTAACTACTGAGATGGATGAGGCTTGCCACCTTCTTGGCACCCACTATTGACTAACTTAGGCAGCTTCTTGGCCTATAGCACTGGCTTTTGTGGTCCCATTTTTAGATTCCTGTCTTCTTGTTTGCATTGTGCATGGAGGCTAGGCACCTAGCTCAAGATTTGTGGGCTCTACGGGATAAGCAGGAACCTAACAGTTAACTGCTGCAAGAAAAGCATTGTAATACCTAGGTCCTTTTGTGGATTTGAGTCTGAGTTAGTAGAAATAAATGCTCTACATTTATAGTGTAGAGAACAATGTATGGTTTCAAGAGCACTACCACTTCAATTAATCTTCTGAAATACACATAACTTATCACATGCACTTGTTGCAAAGGTATTTTCTGAATATATATTGCACAACCCACCCAGCCCACTCCTGCTGCCCCCTCTGTTGCTAATGTCTACAGATGTTGAGTCTCTCCTTTCTGGTCAATGCCGGGACCAATATTCATGCAGGTGCTTCCAGTTCATTTTGTTTTACAGTGTAAGTTTCACTAGTTCTGCAGGGTCTGAGTCTGCTCATAACCTCATTAAAAGGCTGTCCATGTTATAAATCCTCCTTTCCAAGAATACCTTGCTTTTGCTGTGCGATTGAGTCGTATTCAAATACCATCGTCATAGCATTGTGTTATTGACTCATAACATTTGAACATTCACAGGACACCTAATCCATCATTCACCAATCACATGGATCCAGTCACCCTTGATTTATTGAGGGATTTCTTTGGTCTTTAATAATGTAAAGTAGCTTTTAAAGAATTCTTCCAAATTGTGTGTATATGGTAAGAATAATAAAATAAGTCATTTTTCCTTTAAATAGAAATGATTTACTTCACCATGTGTACTTAGTAACAGTTTGATGTATTAGCTTCAAATCCAGAAAGATGTGTCTTTCAAAATTTACTGTTAAAACAGATTTCAAGTTTAAAGATATTCAGTAATAAAGGGTATTCTTCATTTTTGTTGATTATGGACACAATTTGAAAAGTGACTACTGATTTTTATGTGTCTCTGTTTTTGGATACCAGCCTTTACACTCCCTTGCCATGATCATCATGGCAAATCCCAAAGGGACATGCCTCCTTGCAGATCGAGTGCCAGCTGGATCAATCTCTAGTCAGACCACCTTAAGAATCTAGCCAGATATTCAGTTTATGACTGTCACTGACAATCTTATACCACTGAAGGTTTTGGAAACCATGTTGCGGTGTTCCTTGGTAAACACCCTTTGGAAATCATTGGTCTTCCATCTGTCATATGTTTGTACCAAGAAAACCACTGAAACCAAACCATTGCTGAAGAAGGCATTTGCTGGGTTCAGCTTTAAATATCTTCATTTTTTGACCTGGTCCTGCTACTTATTATGGAGCAGCTGGTGAAGACAATGAGAACTGACAATATCAATCCGGTGCCCTTCAGCCTTCCTCAGTACCCACATTTCACTGCTGAACAACAAAGGTTATATAATCAGGACCTTACAGATGTGACACTTCATAACGAGCCTGATGTTATGACATACCCACAGAGGCCACTGTAGGGCCTGAAGCATGGCAGCTGGTGTAGGTCTGTATTTCTTGAGCATTCTCCAGCACTGTCTGGGATGCTTCTCAAGTATCCGACTTTTGCTACCTACTTGGTGTCCTGTCCAGATAGGTAAAGCTCTCATTTGGAGCTGGAGGCTGCTTGATGATAATAGATGGTGACTTAGCTGATATACCTTTAGAAATCCAATTTTTCTGCGGTGTCAAGTATCATATTGCCCATCACCATAATGCCTAGTGATTTCAAAAGGAATTGTGGGTACTCAGCACCTAGTGAGGAGGGCTTTAAACTAGGATTGAAGCGGGAAGGTGACCAAAGCCCACAGGTAAGTCACAATGAGGGAGACCTGGGGAAGGGAAGGAACTTGGGGGGGGAGTGGGGCTGTAACTGTAGGGATAAAAGAGAGACTAGTCAGAACTCAGGGGGAGGGGGAATCAAATCATTGTCTTAAGTGTCCTAATGAAGCTCTAATACCTGAACTGAATGGGGAAGGAGGACAATAGGCTATGTCCTCACTTGCTAAATTAGTTCAAATTAGTTAGTTCAAACTAACTAATTCATATTAATTTTAGTTAGTTCAAATTAGCTTAATTCGAACTAGGAAAACTTAGTTTGAACTAAGCAAGTGCCATTCATGCAATCCCCATTCATTTCAATGGCCAGTTAGTTCGAAATAAGAAATGAGTTAGTTCGAATTAACCCTTTAGTTCGAATACCCTATTCGAACTTATTAGTTCGAATTAAGAAAACCCTTAATTCAAATTAACTAAAGCCTAGTGTAGCCATGGCTTTAGTTAGTTGGAATTAAGCCTCCTTAATTTGAACTAACTTGCCAGTGTAGACATAGCCTAGGAGATAATGCAAGGAGGAAGATGCAACAGGAGAGATAATCGACAGGGCAAAATAAGGCAATCGGCCCGGTATTTTAGGTGCCTGTACACAAATGCAAGGAGCCTGGGAAACAAACAGGAAGAATTGGTTGTAATGGCACAGACAAGGAACTATGTTGTAATTGGTATAACACAGACATGCTGGGATAGCTTTCATGACTGGAGCACTGCCATGGATGGGTATAAATTGTTCAGGAGGGATAGGCAGTGAAGAAGAGGTAGAGGAGTAGCGCTATATGTAAAAGAGTGGTATGACTGTTTGGAGCTCCACTGTGAAAGTGGAAACAAGCTGGTTGAAAGTCTGTGTTTTAAGTTTACAGGAGAGTGCAACAAGGGGGTTGTTGTGGTGGGTGTCTGCTATAGACCGCTAGACCAGAAGGAGGAGGTAGCTGAGGCATTCTATGGACAACTAACAGAAGTTTCCAGATTGCAGGCCCTGATGCTCATGGGGGATTTCAATTATCTTGACATCCGCTGGGAGGGCAATACAGCAGTGCACAGGTAATCCAGGAAGTTTTTGGAGAGTGTTGAGGACAACTTGCTGGAACAGTTGCTGGAAGAACCAATTAGCGGCCTTGCACCTCTCGACCGGCTGCTCACAAACAGAGAAGAATTGATCAGGGAAGTAGAAGTGAATGACAACCTGGACAGCAGTGACCATGAGATGGTAGAATTGAGGATTCTGATCAATGGAAGAAAGGAAAGAAGCAGAACACATACCCTGGACTTCAGAAAAGCAGATTTTGGCTCCCACAGGGAACTGATGGGCAAGATCCCTTGGGAGGCTGATCTGAAGGGGAAAGGCATCCAAGAGAGCTGGCTGTATTTTAAAGAAACCCTGTTAAGGGCACAGGAAGATACCATTCCAATGTGCAGAAAGAACAGCAAATATGGAAGGCACCCAGCGTGACTTAGCAGAGAACTCTGCATTGAGCTGAAACATAAAAGGGAAGCTTACAAGAAGAGGAAGCTTGGACAGATGACTAGGGACGCATATAAATATATTGCTCGGGACTGTAGGGATAAAATCAGAAAGGCCAAAGGGCAATTGGAGTTGCAGCTGGCAAGGGATGCGAAGGATAACAGGAAGGGGTTCTACAAGTATGTCAGTAACAAGAAGAGGATCAAGGATGGTGTAAGTCCCTTACTGAAAGAGGCAGGTATCCTCGTGGTGGATGATGCAGAAAAGGCTTTAGTCCTCAATGCTTTTTTCTCTTCAGTCTTCACAGGGAGGGTCAGCTCCTAGGCTACTACATGCGGCAATGCAGAATGGAGAGAAGAAGAGCAGCCCTAGTGATGGAAGGTCGGGGTAGGGACTATTTAAAGAAGTTGGATGTGCACAAGTCTGTGGGGCCGGATGAACTGCATCCGAGGGTGCTGAGGGAGTTGGCCGATGTGATTGCAGAGCCGCTGGCCATTATCTTTGAAGATTGTGGCAAATGGGGGAGGTCCCGGAGGACTGGAAAAAGGCAAATATAGTACCTATCTTCAAGAAAGGGAAAAAGGAGGATCCGGGGAACTACAGACCAGTCAGCCTCACCTTAATCCCTTGAAAAATCATGGAGCAGGTCCTCAAAGAATCCATCCTGAAATGCTTGGAGGAAAATAGAGTGATAAGGAACAGTCAGTATGGATTCACCAAGGGCAAATCATGCCTAACCAACCTGATTGCTTCTATGATGAGATGACTGGATTTGTGGATGCAGGGAGAGGCTTCGACGTGATATAACTCAACTTTAGCAAGGTTTTTTATACAGTTTCCCACAGCATTCTCATTGGCAAGTTAAGGAAGTATGGGTTGGATGAGTGGACTGTAAGGTGAATAGAAAACTGGCTAGATCATCGGGCTCAGTGGGTAGGAATCAATGGTGCGATGTCTAGTTGGCAACCAGTAATGAGTGGAGTTCCCTCAGGGTCGGTCCTGGGGCCAGTTCTGTTCAACATCTTCATTAATGATCTGGATGATGGGATAGAAGAAACACTCAGTAAATTCACGGATGACACCAAGCTGGGGGCAATCGTAGACATACAGGAGGGCAGGGACAGGATTCAGGGAGACCTAGACAAATTGGAGCATTGGGCCAAAAGAAAGCTCATGAGGTTCAACAAGGACAAGTGCAAAGTCCTGCACTTAGGAGAGAAAAATCCCATCTACTGCTACAGGTTGTGGACCAATCTGCTAAGTAGTAACACTGTAGAAAAGGACCTGGGGTTATGATGGACGGGAAGATGGATATGAGTCAACAGTGTGCTCTTGTTGCCAAAAAGGCCAATGGCATATTAGGCTGCATCAGTAGGAGCGATGCCAGCAGATCAAGGGATGTGATTATTCCCCTCTATTCGGCACTGGTGAGGCTGCATCTGGAATTCTGTGTCCAGTTTTGGAAGGATGTGGACAAATTAGAAAGAGTCCAGCGGAGGGCAACAAAAATGATTAGAGGGTTGGGGCACATGACTTATGAGGAAAGACTGGAGGAACTAGGCTTATTTAGTCTACAGGATGAAGACTGAGAGGGGATTTGATAGCAACCTTCAACTACTTGAAGGGGTGCTCCCAAGAAGAGGGAGTGAGGCTGTTCTCAGTAGTAACAGAGGACAGAACAAGGAGCAATGGTTTCAAGTTGCAGATGGAGAGGTTGAGGTTGGTTATTAGGAAAATCTTTCTCACTAGGAGTGTGGTGAAGCATTAGAATGGGTTACGTAGAGAGGTAGTGGAATCTCCGTCTTTAGAGATATTTAAAGTGCAGTTAGACAATACTCTGGCTGGGATGATTTAGTGGGAATGGTCCTGCTTTTAGCAGGGGGTTGGACTAGATGGCCTCATGAGGTCCCTTCCAAACCTATGATTCTATGATTCTATGAAAATGTGACCCTTACTCTCTAATATTGAGCATCCAGATTTGATGGACTCTTTCAAGACTGTGGTAGTATATACCTAGGTCTGAAATACTGACCTGAGTGTTGATGTGTGAAAGCCAGGGGGGGTGGAAATAGTTCCATACTGTTCACGCAAAAAGACCCTCTTATTTTGGAAAACTAAAAGATGGGCTTCCAATTGCTGTAGGCATGTCACTTCATTAAAAATATAGGGTATGTTTACACTTGCAACTTAGGTCGACTTAAGGACGCTTACGTCAACCTACACAAAGCCACGTCCACACTAGGCTTTTATTAAGTCGACTTAAGCGCTTCCTTAAGTCGATTTAATAACACCACCTCTGAAGGTTGACTTAAGCCTTAAATCGACTTCTTAAGTGGACTTAAACCAGTGTGGATGGGGAATAGCGCTAAGTCGACCTTATTAAGTAGACTTAAAGACAGTGTGGATGGCTATGTCTATTGTTAAGTCGACCTAACAAGGTTGACCTAAGTCAACTTAAAGAATAGCCACTTTGTAAAGTCGACTTAACAAGATCAACTTAAAGTCGACCTTATTAAGTCAACTTAACAGAGTCGACTTCACTTTACAAGTGTAGACATGCCCATAATGCTCTGTACAACTTCTATATTACAAACCCAGTATTTCCACATAAGCTCTAGACATTATCATTATTTGGCAGGACCATAAGTTGGTAGATAAACTGTCTTCCCATAATTAATTTATCTGAATTTTCCATTGCTTTGAGCCCTTCCATTGCTTTGAACCCCAGTGGGTTCATATTGCCTGTGTAAGTAGGGTCTGAATAAGCTCTCTTCTGACATTTAGTGATGTACTGGGGGAAAAGACTTCAGAAGCAGGCCATGTTTGCATAGACATGCCTAATCTGCCTAGGTGCACAGCATGATGGAGCCGCTTTGTCAAAATGATCAATCACTCTAGTATTCGAATATGAGGTTAATGAAATGCTATCCTTACTGTATGAGTAAAGGGCAGCAGAATTATTTAATTTGCTCATTTCTACTGTTTAAAGACAGGGCTGATTACACTCAGTTGAGAGTCCTTATTCTGGTTGATGGTTCCTGCAGCTGACATCACTGCCAAGCAGGTATAGGGGCTCAGCCTTAGGCTTTGTGTGGGGATAGTGTTGCAGTGGAAGGCAACACAGCAATTCCATTGGAAGTGAAGTTCTCTTCCACCTGCTGAAATCACTAAGAGCTGGGTTATATGATGGAACCTCAGAATGTGCCATGTAGAGAAACAGCAGCAGTATCAGAGAGACAATGGCAGCAGCAAACATTGCTCAATGTCTTCCACTTTCAGGGACTGGAGGTGAACCTGTATGAATGCTTCTCCAAATCCTGGGTTTTCACTAACCAAGGATTGTCAGTTGTGAGTGGGGTGCAGTGTAGGGAGAGGAGAGTGATGTGTTAAAGGGACATTTAGTCATCAGACTTTCCCACCACCAGGTGGGTAAAGAAGGCAATGGACACTGTCCAAGACACTGTGAGATCAGGTTTGCTTATGATTGCATGCTTTTGAATGTGGTTGTGGCATTTCCCCAAATTAATACTGGGCTCCCTTTCTCCTTTAATAAAAGTTCTCATTTGTTATACACTGACTCAGTGCTTGTGAGTGGGGAAATATTTCCTCTTAGAGATGCTTGGGGTGGGGGGTGTTAAATTTTTTCCAGATGACTGAGTAGGATCTCAAGCCAGTTCTGTTTTGTAGTATTAAAAAGAACCCCTCACAGAAGGGATACACCTTCTTACAAAATTAAAAAGGACAGAAATGATGTTTTACTGAAGGGAAGAATAGTATATAAGCTAATTTTTTGTCACTTTAAATTTTATGGTTCCCTCACTGAAATTTGTTGGTCTTTATAGTTTCAAGGTGCCACACTAAATCACTGAGTTTCATCTAAATTAATACCATATTCTTGCATGTTAATAGCCCTCTGCTTACTCTTGACCACAGCTAAAATCTTTTGAACTGTTTCCCTAACTAGCTACACTAGTTCAAATGAAGACAGTCCTGCTGCTTCTCATCTCATGCCGCTCTGTTGGAATTTGATTTCATGTGGACCTTGATGTTTAAAGACTTATTAGAATATTTTATGAGAACCAAAAGCAGAAAACCACACACTCCAAACCAATCTGTCTACTTCTTATTCCAGCAGACATTTTTACATCTCTTCATTATCATCTGTTAGTAGGAATATGCAACATGATGGAATGTTGACAGCTGATGTAATGCAAATCCCTCAATGATACTTGGTCCTGCTGTCTTAAAGAAATAGACTTTTTATTAGCAGTTGCATGAGGAAACCTAAGGAGTAGAAAGACATAACTTCCTTTCTTTAAACACCATCCAGGGTCTAGCCAAAATGAGTGTCCTTATGAACCTCTCTAGGTTCCTCCAAGTGAAAGGACTCCACAAGATTAGATTCATTTGTGCCATTAGCTTCTGCAGAGATAACAGAGTCTCTTGCAAGGACTTTTAAGAGATACTCCTCTGACTGGAGAAGCACAAGGCTGTCCTGAGACCCACAGTGAGGCACAGCTTAGCAAGTCTATGAGCTTACCAGTCCATCCCGTTGTAGCTCACAGGGGTGGTCTACTACAGATGATACTGATGACTGAAAATGGAGGGACCAGAGTGAACTGAGTGAGATATTTTCAGTAGTGATGCACCTGGAAATAGCAAGGAGATGAAGGAAGTATTAGTGATAAAAGCTGAATCTAACATAGTAAAGCTCATAAGAAATGAATATATGTTTGCAATTAGCAGTAGTCCATATTGCAAATTGTATTTCATTATAAACTCCTATTTTCATCACAGTCTGGCCCCACAGTACATTGTGTTTGCTATCCCTCTTTTTCATGAATGAATTCCTTGCTACTGAATATTGCTGGTTTTGGTGCTAATACTGAAAATCTTACACACAAGTCAACAGAACTACTGCCAGGGTAAGAACTATTCATAAGAGAAAGGGTTGCAGCATTGAACAATATATTTTTAATGTATAGCGTAAAATATAGAGGATGTGCAAAACGGGCACATTTAATGTTGTGAGAGTGTTAACTTTTATGTTTCCTGACATTTTAACATTGTACATTTTATACTGTAGTAGTGCAACCTTAACATTGCATTTAATGGGGATTTCTCACATTTAATGTGATATGTTGGGCAAACATAGGGCATATACTCCACTCAGAGTTGTTTTAGAAATGGGATGGTGTCCTATGAGTCTCTGTCACTGAAGAAGGGAATGTTTTCGTGTTTTTCTGGATGCTGGAAGCCCATGATGAGCAGATTTGCATTACAATTAACCTCTAAAAGTAACTTACAGCCTCATAGATAAGAAATCAGCTTCAGGGTGCTTAAAAAGGGAGAGATTGTTTATTAACATGAATATTTTCTAAGAGAGAAATCCAAACCATAACAGACCTCTCTGAAGTGCAAAAAAACTTTCCTTTTAGTATAGAAAGTGCAAGGTGGAGGTGTTCTTTCATCTCCCTACAAGAATCAAACAAAGAGTCCTGTGCCACTTTTAAAGACTAACAAATTTATTGATTGCATGAGCTTTTGTGGGAGAAAATCCCACTTCGTCAGATCTTTCTCACCAAAACAGCTTAGTAGCACAAAAGGTTGTAAAGCAAAGAAATCTCTTTTTTACTAGGATCTCTCTATTTAACACAATAAAATATTAAAAACATTAAAAGCTAGATTGTGGCATGGAATCTATTCCCATGGAAAGGAATAAGAACCTCGTTACATCTGTACAAAGGCCATTGAGATGTCAGGCCCGGGCAGGCTGGAATAAGAGGGGAGATGCATCCACTTACATTCTCCACAGAGGTGTACAGAGGGGCAGAGATTGGACATGGCATTGTCTCCACACCCACCCACCTCCTATATGCGCTGACCACTATAGCCAATACCTTACAAAGAAATTATTGTTCTTTGGTGGTACAGGCCAGCAGTAAATTATAACTCTGACCCCTGGAAATAAGCAGAAAGCAGAGAAGAATTTGTGACTCAGAGGTGTGCATCTTATGTGTAATGCCACCTGATGTGAGGTAAACCTGCAGACAAACCAGGGCTGCTCACTCACCTGCCCCTTTAACAGACCTGCAGTGAGTCAACCTTCAGGCAAGTGACCACAATTCAGCTGCACCGACTTGCACTTTTTGCAGCATATGCAGTGACTCAGCCTTCAGGCATATTGCAGCAGACTATCCCTGAGCAGAGCAGGAGTCAGATGACCACCAGACTCAGGTATGTTGTCAACCCTGCCATTGCTGCAAAATCAATCTATGTAACAACACTGCCTGACCAGGGACACATCTGCTGCCTTGCAGTGAAACAGACTGGAGACTCATATCCTGTTTCTTGCCCATGCCCTGTTCCAGTCTTTTTCTTGCCCTCCTCTGGCCTTGTTCCAGCCCTGTTGCTGAGGTGCTCCAGCTTTGCCTCTGCCTCCTGGCTCCGCTGGCCTCTGATCACTTAGCTTCGACTTTTGGCCTGTATCTGGACTCCTGATAGAATTCTGGACTCCTACTCATTTAGCTTCTCCATGAGCTCTGATCTTGGTTTTGACCCTGGTTTGTCCCTGGATCTCAGTTTCAAGTACTACCTTTTTCTCAGCCCTATGTCAGGCTTTGATCTCTGCTCCATTCATTAGGCCTGGCTCTCAGGATGCAGTGCCTGACACCCAGGGCTGTTCCTACGTTAGTGCGGGCTGTTCTAAAGTGGAGAGGAGTTCATCCACTGAAAATTTGGTCTCTTTTTCCATTTTAAAACCATTTTTTCCTTCTCTCTCCTCACTCTTCAGAGGGCAGGATTTAACATGCACATGTTCCTTGCCATACAGAATAAGAAAGTCCCTCCCTTGAAGAACTTGCAATCTACTGAAACCAAGATCTTCAACACAAAAATTATTTGAAACTCTTCTGGTTTCTGGAGCCTTTTGACTATGTTTTATCAGGAGCAACAAAGGTTGGATTCAAATACGTAGGTATTCTTCTCAAAATTAACACACACATTTGGCTCAAGCCCCCAAACAGACACCTGGGAAAAACTAAATACCTCTCCAGGCAATATTTAAAAGGCAATACTTCCCCTCCTTTAGCACTGTGTCTATGCATAAAACAAGGAAAGACTTTATGGGGGAGGGGGAGGGAAAGGGAACAGCTTGTAAACTTTAACATGAACTTGTAAACTTAAACATGAACTTGTAAAACACCTACCCCCATGGTATCTCTGGCAGTATTCCTTTAAGTCAGCCTCCCACCTGGCAATGTGAATGTCTGATAAACAAATGTCCTCTAACTAATCACTTCCACCTTTCCCTGTCTTCTACACTTCATTTAGAGTTTGGTGTCAATGGATAACATAGTCCCAGAGTCTGGGAGTGCTTTTGGACAGGCCTATTTCCAACCCCTGCTTCCTAGCTGTTTCTGAGATGCTATCACATAACATAGTGGTTTCAGTTTGATTGGTGTTGAGTGGAGGGGGCCTCACCAGAGTTCACTCAGTTCCTCTCTTGCTCTATACAGTTTCTGCAAAAAGTTGCCCCTGCAACATCTATTCCAATACCTCTTCCATTATCGAGATAGCTGTGAATTGTCTCTTCACAAAGTCTACAGTGCAGGGAGATCAGTGGCATATAGGACACTTGAGAACAGTCCTTGTTATAAGGTGGTCATGTGATTTACAATGGGCTATGATCTATAGGATGTTTCTGTTCACTTTTGCACTGTGATTGTACAATTTGATGCCAATTATGCCATGTAACGTTCCTTTATGAATGCTTATAACATATTGTACCTGATTACTGTGGTATATTTTCTGCAGCATCTGTGCCCATGAAAAGCATGTTGCATAGCTCAGCCTATCTCTAGCACAGAGGCTGAAGAGTTACATCACAAAGGCAATGTAAATTGACCTCCCTGACTCAGGTGGGAGGAAAGAGAGGGTGGGCGAGGAGGAAAGAAAAAGGAATTCAGACACTTTGAGTGGAGAGTGAAGCTGCTATTCCATCTTGAAACATCCACAAGAAGGACTATGCCCTGCCTAAATTAGGCAGAGAATAGCTGCAAACCACCACAGCTGTACTTGAGTAGTGAAATGAGCGTTTTTCTATTAGTGTTATAGGGTAGGATGCATTTATATCTGTTATTTTCTTGTGGTAACTCTTGACTCCTTTATTAAATAATTGTGCATTGATTTTTCTATATACTCACTTAAAATCATATCCTAATCAATGAAATAGTATTTGTTTTATCGAAAGCTGTATAGAGTTTAGAGGTATAAGTGAAGGAGGCTGGGCATGATCCATTTCAATGTTAAATGGATGGACATCAGCATATGCTGATTGGAGAAAGATCCCAACCCCTGTAAGACAGAAGTTCCTACTGTGGTATCTGGGGCAGAGGGTGATCACTTGGGAACTGTTGCCTGATCAGTGAGAGGGCGTATATTCACTGTCTCAGACTGATTACATGCAGGAGGTTGGTGTGGACTGACTCAGGAGTGGTGGTCACCTGGAAAAGTGGGATAGGTTGGGGTTCAGGAGTAGGGATTGGGGTCACAGCAGCACACCGGATCAGATCTGGGGAGCAACCTGTCACAAAGGAAAAAGCCCTCTTTCCCTTCATTTTTCTCTGGCAGTTAAGTCCCACTACCCCACACATTTGGAGTTGGTATAGAGTATTGTGATTCCCCATTATGTAATTTGGAGGATTTCTGAGAAGAAAGATTATGCAAATGAACCTTTTCTCTGTACTTTTCCCTGTTCAACAGTAGAGAATGACAGAGAGCCCATTTCCCTTTGGAGCTTGTAATCTCTCTTTCCTCTGTTCAGGAACAGATATCAGAGGTGAGCTCCCAGGCCTTGATAGCTTCAGTTCACAGGGGTTACATATTTTTTAATGACATCTTACATAATGAATTCACATCAATCAGCAAGTGACTTTGAATCTTCTTGCTGCTGGATGTGAAGTCATTATGTAAGTTTTTTGTCTAACAAAGCTGCGAATTTAAAGTAATTGTAATTAGAGTGTTACCTTTTACACTTAACTTGCGCATCTGCTTGTAATGAATTCATGATCCGTATGGTGTCCTTAATTAACATTGGGGTAAATCTGGGGCATTGTGGATATATAAAAACTTGCATATAATATTAGATTTTGTAGGTTTAACTGAACGAAAGCCCTTGAGCCAGAACTTGGCTGATGTAATAGTCACAGCTCCATTTATTTCAGTGTAGCTATACCCATTTATACCAGCTGAAGATCTGATCCCCTACAGTAGACTATTTGTAAGCACCCATTAAGAAAAAATCAGAATTAGCTTCTCCCCTCAACACTGCACAAATTCATACTCATACTGAACCTTCTCTGAGGTTCAAAAAAGGGTAGGATAACATTTATTTTTATATTTCTTTTGTTTGCATCTGAGCCACATGGTTTTCCTGGTAGCAGAACTGTTGAAATAGTGCTAGACGATCTGCTGTCCAACTAACTTCATCCTTATCAGAAGTTGAGGGTACTAGAAACCTCACAAAAAGCCTACTCTAAGATTTCATGCACGGCTTTGCTATCCCAATTGGTTCAAACAAGCTCTCAAAAATGCAGAATGCTCATCTAAACTTGACCAGTGACATATCTGAGGCTCACTCATGACTGTATAGGGATACCATTGCTGGGAATGGGGGCCCTTTCTGGTTCCACTGGATCCATAAGTCTCCACACAGTTCTCCATGAAGATCTCTGCCTTACTTCATTCAGTCCTTCATTTGTATATAGTTTCTAGGTTGCATTTTTTGGTGATGTTTTAAGGATTGATTTTCATTTTGGTATATTGTTGTTTACTCCTTTAGCAATATATTAACTAAACATAGAGGACTGGATTTTGGAACTTATTGGCCATCAGTATCTCCAGATGGAGTCCACAGAGGCTGTGGGTGTTCAACACTTTTGGAAAATCAGGCCTGTTATACAGAGCTAGGATTTATTATTTATATAATTTCTTGAAGTAATAGTCAGTGAAAACAAATATCTTCTGAGTTGGTGGATATGTGTATAACCTGAATCCAAGTCATTATTTGTCACATCCCTCATTTCAAGTCATAACATAGTTATGTTCACCTATCCCTGGAAATAATGATAATAGATGTAGAAACAAGGTAATTCTCAGCTGTTTCCAGTTCCCATTTCATTTTAAAATGCAATTCAGTTGAGTAACTTGAAGCCACTCTTTTCTACTCAGGTGAATAGCACACAGCCCCAGGGTTCCTTTGCATTGTAAAAAACCCTGTCCTATAATATTCTGGTCCTCTGTTCAGTCCCCTGCTGCTAAGACATGTGACCACTTTCTTCACAGTTCCAATTGTACCTACTTACAGACTTTTAGGGAGGATGGGGACTCTGCATGTCTCTGTTTCCCAAGAAGTCCCCTGTAAGTTATTTGCATGTCTATGGAGCTATATTACATATACTCCGAGGTATTGGAGCTGTGTTACATACACCCACTCAGTTCACCCCAAGGCCTTGTATCAGGGTGACTATCTTCCCTACTGAGGTAGATGAATGAAATTCCTTCTGCAGCCATTGGTTCTGTTCTTACCTTAGCATTGATACCTGCAGCCATTAAACTGAATTGCATTTCCCAGCTATAATATTTGGATAAAATTCATCCTGGTGTAGAGGACTTCTAGAAGGTTCTCTACCCAAGCCCAGTGTTAGGGCTATATGGGAAGACTGATGTCAAGAGCAATCACATAAGTGATCCTCCACATTCTTGTGAATACCTGATGATTGCCTTCCACACACTGCTGAGCAAGGTGTTATCGGGGTGACTCCAGTTCAGGTCAGAGATTGTGCTATGGGTTACAAACAACAAGTATGTGAGTGCTTTTCGTGCTATAGGTAGACTGGTTGCAGCTACTCTTCTATAGAAGTATCACAAGACTCTGTACTGCAGCTCCGTGTCTTGACCCTAAGTTGTACAGGTGAATTCATCACAGTTCCCAGGCACTACACCAGCATAAAATCACAATGCTAAAGTTTTCTATGACAAAGGTGAATTTGTGCCTAATGTTTGGCAACATGTGTCTGATCCTCTGAGACTCTGAAAGCCTTCTGTAAGATGTTGATTAAAAATGTCCCATTTAGCTCAATGGGGGTGGTAAATGTTAACCACTTTGCAGGACTGGGTCCAGTATTTCATCGATCTATAAATTATAAGGTCAGAAGGGACCTCTATGGTCACCTAGTTTGACCTCCTGTATAACAAAGGCCATAAGACTTCCCTGCATTTCTGCTGATTAAGATCCAATATTTTTGGCTGTAAATCTCTCCTTCATTAATTTACTATTGATGAACCACTTCCACAGAATCTGAAACTAGATTTGAATCCCTTAAAAGTCATAGATGTTCAGATCTGGGATTTGGGTTTGGGTGTGCAACTGATTTAAGCATCATTTTACATAAATTTGCCAATTTTAAGCAAGGGGTGGAGGAAAGAGGCAAAGAATAGAGTGCATGATGATCTCCTAACTTTAACTGGCATTGGTGAGACAACTGGAAAGCTGAGATTTGTATCTTTCAGCCAAACTCTATTCATATAGTTATTCCACCCTCCATTTCACCAAGCTGAAAACAATTATGAGCCAAATCGTCAGGAAGGAAGGATTTAATCAGCAAAATGGGAATGATATTTGGGAATGATTTAAGAACAACTTACTTGATGCCCAAAAAGCCATAATCCCATAATTGAGGAAGAAGGCTGCTCTAGTTAAAAAGCAGCCTAGTATCAAGTAGAAGCAAAGGCAGCTGTAAAAAATTATATAAATAAAACAAATGGAAAAAATGGGATGTTGATAATAATGAAGGAATTGTAGAAAAGTTATAAAAAAAGTCAACAAACAGAAGGAGATGTCTATGGCCTGCAGAGTTAAGGACAATAAAACAGAGAGGTTTTCTTAATATACTATGAATGGAAAGAATACTGACAATGGCACTGGTCCATTACTAACGGGAAATGGTCAATTTATCCATAATAATGCAGATAAGGCAGAAATGCTCAATAAATATTTCTGTTCTGATTCTGAGGAAAAAACAAATGTTGTCTCATCATATGACAATATTATACTTTCTATTCCCTGGAAGATGTTAAACAGAAGCCATTAAAGTTAGGCATTTTGAAATCAGCAGGTCCAGATAACTTGCATCCAAAGGTTTTCAAAAGATGGTTTGTAGTTCACTGGCCTGTTAATGCTGATTTTCAATAAGTCTTAGTGCACTGACAAAATTCCAGAAGACTAGAAGAAAGCTACTGTTGTGCCAATTTTTAAAAAAGGTAAATAGGATGACCTGAGTAATTACAGGCCTGCAAGCCTGACTCTGAATTCAGGTAAGATAATGAGAAGCTGACATCAGACTCAATTAATAAAGAACTCAAGGAGAGTAATATAATTAATGCAAATCATCTAGGGTTTATGGAAAATAGATTCTGTCAAACTAACTGGATTATTTTTATGAGATTGCAAATTTGGTTGATCAAGGTAATAGTGTTGACATAGATTTCTGTAATGTGTTTGACTTTTACTGCTCAACATTTTAATTAATAAACTAGAACAATGGAAAATTAACGTGCCACACATTAAATGGATTAAAACTGGCTAACTGGTAGGTCTCAAAATGTAGCTGTAAATGAGGAATCTTCACAGAAAGGTCTGTTTCTAGTGGGATCCTGCTACGGTTAGTTCTTAGCCTTCCTTTATTTAACAGCTTTAACAGTGACCTAGAAGAAAACATAAAATCATTACTCATAAAAGTTTACCGATGACACAAAAACTGGGAGATGGTAAATAATGAAGACAAGTCACTGATACAGAGCAATGTAGATCACCTGGTAAACTAAGCACAAGCAAACAATATGTGTTTTAATAAGGCTAAAGGTATACAACTGGAAACAAGGAGACTGAGCCATTTTTACAGGATAAGGGACTCTATCTTTGGAAGCAGTGACTCTGAAAAAGATTTGAAGGCCTTGGTGGATAATCAGCGGAACACGAGCTCAACATCATGGGCAAAAGAGCTAATGCCATTCCAGGATACATAAAGTGGGGAATTTTGAGTAGAAGTAGAGACGTTCTTTTATCTCTGTATATGGCTCTGGTTGGGTCACCGCTGTAATAGTGTTTCCAGTGCTGGTGCCAAAAATTCAAGAAGGATATTGATAAATCAGAGAGGATTTAGAGAAGAACCATGAGAATGATTAAAGACTAGAAAACTGCTTTATAGTGGTAAACTCCACAAGCTCAATCTATTCATCTTAACAAAGAGGAAATTAAGGAGCAACTTAATTACATTCTATAAGAGATTACATAGGGAACAAATATTTAATAATGGACTCTTCAGTCTAGCAGAAATATGTATAAGATACAATGGCTTGAAACTGAAGCTAGGCAAATTCAGACAGGAAATAAGGCGTACATTTTTAACAGTGAGAGTAATTAATCATTGGAACAATTTGCAAAGGGTTGTAGTGGATTCTCCATCAATGACAATTTTTAAATTAAGATTGGATCTTTTTCTAAAAATATGCTGTAGGAATTATTTGGAGGAAGTTCTACAACTTGTGCTATGCAGGAGGTCAGACTAGATCATCATAAGGTTTCTTTTGGCCTTAGAATCTATGACTATCCCTCAAACCATTTGGTTTTTTTTTTTCCAGCTGTTGTTTCTTGATGACTAGGGTGAAATCCTGGCTCTATTAAGGCTTTGGGGAATTTTGCCTCTCATTTCAAAGAGGCCAGAATTTCACCCCCTAGACCCTAAGCAACCTGGATCAAGGGACTATCTTCTTTGTCACTTGCCTTATAGTTGCCAGCAAAACTGCATGTGATACTTGTCTGCTGTTCCTAAGTACTAGTAATGCAGAAAATAATAATTACATTTCTCTTGCATCAGACACTCATCCAATGAAGTATGAGGTGCGCATTCTAGATATCCAGGAACAGGTAATTTATTAAATTTGTTTTAACCAGTATAGCTGACTCCAAGTTTTGAAAGGAAAAATAACATAATTGGTATCAGAGGAAATCTTACTGGGTGTGCACATTGTAGGAAGTGTGACGGTACTGGGGAAAAGCAGGTGGAGCCAGCCCCTTCATCAGAGCCTGAAGCTCAGCTCCAAAAGACAATACAGCAGACCAGTTCTGCAATAGCTCACCAAGGAGAAGTTCTAGAGAAGGGAACTTCCAGTATCTTTTTGCCCAGTCTCTGAGAGAACATGTTGCTATAAAGTCTAGCCTGCTTTTTGGTTTTGCCTCCTTAATTTATGTAATGAAATTTATTCAGCACCCAACCTTTTTTCCATATCTTCTCTCAAGATCTCTTCTATGTTATTTTTCAGTGTTCTTAAACAGCCATTACCATCTCCTGCACTCCCTCATGTCTCCCTTTACCACATTCAAAAGTAACATAGCTTTTTCTAATGATTTCAGATATGTGCTCTTTTTAAATGTTTACCCTGGCATTTACTCTCTTGCATGCCCTCAATAACTCAGTGAACCTTGTTTTCACATTTTTCTGCTGGCCTCTCTCTATGTTCTTCCATTTTCCTTTAAAGATTTTTCTGCCAATATACTATTAAACACAGCATTTGCACAACCACCCCACATTCTGAGTACCTGTTCTGGGTACAAAGTTACATTGATCCAAATACAGCTGCAAAATAAAGACAAATGCATGGATGGATTTTAAATGGCAAGCTGCAACTTTTGTTAAACTTAAATAAAAGGGAGGGGCACTTCCCATCTATCACTTATATTCTCCAATATCAAGTATATAAGTGGTTCCAGTATGGGGGTTATTGGGCTCCTGCTATATAACCCATAACTCCAAGTAGATACTCAGTAGCCTACCCACAGGACTCAGCTCTTTCAGAGTACTAACACTTTAACCCCCCCTGGAAGGGGGGAAGAGGGTGCAGAAGGGTGGGAACCTTGAGTAGTGAGGGCTGCAAGGTGTCACCCTATCTCACAACTCCAAGCACCATCACCAACATTTTTCCCTCGGAATTACCAACTCAACCATTGTACCTCAACCAGGTACTAAGCACATTCCTGTTTGTAGGAGCTGTGAGGTAAGAGAAAAAAATCTCTAGTTCTGTGTCAAATGGCCCATGGGATAAAAAATTTCTTCCTGACAATCAAACAGGTGATTGACTAGACTCAGTGGTGGCGTTAGAGTTAGTGGGGCCTTGTTCCCAGCTTCATTTTTGGGGGCGCCCACTAGGGTCCCAGCCAAGAAAAGAACACTCTCTCTTACCTCTCACTCTCCTCCCTTTTTTCATTCTTTTTTCCCCTTCATCCTCCTTCTATATTATAAGTATTGGAAGTAAATGAAAATAAAGTGAGGTATCTTGAATGTTTTTGTAGTCTAACTTTTTTTTTCCACAGACCACTTGAAAATTGCTGAAGGTCTCAGCAGACCATTTAATGATCTTTCCAAATGTTGTTTGTACTGTTAGGTAACTATTGTAAATCACTTTGTATAAGAGCACTTCAAAAAAAAAACCACCTAATGATGTTTCGTTGGTCCACCTGAATAGAGATCTCAGACCAGAGTTTGAGAACTTCTGGTCTAGATGAAAGCTTGTATTTGCATTATGCCAGGCCTCGACAAATCTGCCAGACACCTACAGGCCAGACTTCTGCTGCCAAAAAACTGCTATGGCCACCAACATGAAGTAGGCTAAAGATCCTCCCACTGCCACTGAAAACAGCCATTGTTGGGGACACTTTCAGCAGCAGTGGGCAGAGGGGGAGGGAGAGAAGCTGAAACTGTCAGCGCCACCAGCTCTTTTTTTAGGATCCAGGGCACATTTGCCTCCCTGGCTACTGGGGCACTGCTAGGTACCAAGAGCAAAATCATGAGCAACATGGCAATATGGCGCCTGGGATTTGTCGAGCCCTGCATTATGCTAATGTGAAAAATGTGTGAAAATAAAAAGTATAGATGACAATTGGAGCCACATGTGGTGAGCAACTAGGAAGAGCGAAGGGGACCCTGGGCAGGGCCCAGCACAGAGGGACCTCACCAGCCCAGAGGTCTACAGGCTAGACTGGAAGAGGGATTGTGACCCCAATAGGGGGGTTGATGCTGGGGAGATGGGCCCTGCCCCCTAGCGCTTGGGGCATATGGCCACTGCCAGAGAAAGTGTCTGACTCCCTGCATCTCTGAAGTGCAGCTATGGCCTCGGCAGGAGGCCTGAGATGTGTGAGGAACAGACTGTGAACATCCCTTACGCTCAAGAGGCACTGTTTGTCCTGCTTCTGTGCCAGCAGGATGGTGTTGGGTGTTTGCCGTTGTATTGCTTTGCTTTATACACCATAATTAGTGAGTCAGGGAGGGTCCCACTGCAGACAGTGCTAGATTAATGCAGGAGTTTTAGGGGCTGCAGCCCTGGGCCCCAGCCTAAAGGAGGGCCCCAGGCTGCAGCCCCTAAGGCCCCTTCATTTATCCAGTCCCACTGCCCCTCTCAGGCTGGCACAATGACATCAAGGCCTGTGGGGTTCTGGGAGGGGCCACTTGGCTGGGGCCCCTGCAGCAGGTCCTGGTGGGGTGGACAAGAACATTCCAGGCCCCGGAGGGCTGCACCGGAGGCTGCACTACACACCAGCAATCCCCACCAAATGGCTAATGTGTGCTAAAGACTCCAGGAGGAGAGAGTATCCATTCACGAATGTCTCCCTCCCTTGCTGCTGGGGCTGTCCCCTTTCACTGTTGGTCTCATCAAGTTCTCCCTCCCTCCCTGAAGAGGGTGGGTGTCATTTTAATTTGGTTAAGGGTTGGCTAATGCTGGTGTAGGGCTGTCTACTGCTAGCTGTAATCCCTAAAAATCATAATTCCAGTGTGATCACAAAGTGCATTGTCCAGCTCTTTTATTCTTTCTCTGCTAGTGTGTCCAATTAATTTAGAAGACAAATCCCTTCCTTCAATTAAGAGCTTTATATGGCATCAGTTATTTAAGCAAATTGTTGTTTCTACAACCTTGTATTCCATTTATCCTTTCTCTGTGTCTCTCTCTTTTCCCCTCTCAGTGCCCTTTACATCTTGTTAGACGATCTGCACAGGAAGGGAGGAAGGGAAAAAACAATTAATTAAAAGAAAAAAGAGAATGAAAATTAATTCAAAGCTGGTAATTCAATAACACCAGTCTTCTTATCACAACAGCTATTAAAATCTAGTTTTGGAAATCAGTGCTGTAATTTTTAATCACAGCATACATGGGTTACAGGCAACTTCCAATTTGGCATGCAGACTGCTGCTTTGCTTAATCCAGGGGGAATTGTGGAATAGATAGAGATGAAATCAACTAGGAACAAACTAGATAGTTTCTTTGTAGGTATACACTGAACACTGAGAAAATATGTCTTTTAAACATTGGCACAATAAATAAAACTGAAAATGGGTAAACTGTATTATTCTGATAGTTTATTTATTGTAAAATCAAATGCACCATGCTTTCATGATGCATATCAATACTTGATGAGCATGGCCAGAGTTTTAAATGCATATCAGAAACCTATTAGCCAGAAGTCTAAATTTATTAGCTGAGGATGATACAAAAACCTGGCAGATGTTGGGCCAATAGTCAAGTTTGGTACAATTACTCCAATTTCTGGGCCATTGCTCAGATAGCCACTCAGAAGCAGCAGAATGAAACTGTTATGAGTCAACACTATCTCCATTGCCCACAGGAACCAGAATATCACAAGTGAAATTCATCAACATTTTCTCAGCTACACAGGCACTGGAGCTGTCTGTCGATTCAGGAACATAACACTCTATCTGCTTACATTTGTGAAGATTTTCTTTCCAGTCAAAAGAGCTAGAAATAAGTTCTGTGGTGACCTGGAAGCCTACTTTTGCAATCTCCAACTCAAGGAATATTTCCATTACACCACTGAACAACACACTAACCCACAGATACCTTCCTATCAAAACTACAAGAAGAAGAATTCTGAATGGACTCCTCCTGACAGCCAAAACAACAGACTAGACTTTTACATAGAGTGTTTCCGCTAACATGCACATGCTGAGATTTTAGACAGAAGCATCATTTGCCCCATAACCTCAGCAGTGCAGTACGTAATGTTATACACAGCCTCAAAAACAACTCTGACATTAAAATCAAAGGCTATGTCTACACTTGCTAAAATTAGTTTGAATTAGTTAGTTCAAACTAACTAATTCAAACTAATTATAGTTAGTTCGAATTAGCTTAATTCGAACTAGCATGGCCACACTGGAATGTTAGTTCGAACTAAGCAAGCACTTGCTTAGTTCGAATTAGCAATCCCCATTCATTTCAATGGCCGGTTAATTCGAACTAAGCAATTAGTTTGAATTAACATGGCCACATTGGTTAATTCGAACTAGTTAGTTTGAATTAACCCCTTAGTTCGAATACCCTATTCGAACTTATTAGTTTGAATTAAGGAAGCCCTTAATTCGAACTAACTAAAGCCTAGTGTAGCCATGGCTTTAGTTAGTTCGAATTAAGCCTCCTTAATTCGAACTAACTTGCCAGTGTAGACATAGCCAAAGAGGCTGATAAAGAAGGTGCTACAGTCATCATGAATAGGTCAGATTATGAAAGGGAGGCTGCTAGACAACTCTCTAACATCACATTCTAAAAGCCACTACCCTCTCATCCCACTGAGGAATACCAAAAGAAACTACAGCATCTGCTTAAGAAACTACACAGACACACTCCAAGAGCCCTGACTAGGGGTATTCTATCTACTCCCAAAACTGCATAAACCTGGGAATCCTGGATGCCCCTTCATCTCAGGCATTGGCACTCTCACAGCAAGATTGTCAGGGCCTATGCCACCAGCACTCCTACCTATCTTTGTGATATCACTGATCTCTCAGAAAACACCATCCTAGCCACTATGGATCTAGAAGCCCTCTACACCAACATTCCACACAAAGATGGACTACAAGCTATCAGGAACAGTTTCCCTGGTAATGACACAACATACCTGGTAACTGAACTTTGTGACTTTGTCCTGACCCACAACTGCTTCAGATTTGGAGACAATCTATACCTTCAAGTCAGTGGTATGCTTATGGGTACCTGCATGGCCCCACAGTATGCCAACATTTTTATAGCTAACCTAGAACATTACTTCCTCAAATCTCATCCCCAAGTATTTATCCTTTACCTACGTTACACTGATGACATTTTCATCATCTGGACCTACAGGAAAGAGTCCCTTGAAGAATTCCACTGGGATTTCAACAATTTCCACCCCATCATCAACCTCAGCCTGGACCAGTCCACACAAATAATCTACTTCTTGGACACTACAGTATGAATAAGGGATGAACACATTAACACCACCCTATCCCAAAAACCAACTGACTGCAATACATACCTGCACGTTTCCAGCTTCCATCCTGGACACATTACTTGATCCATCGTCTACAGCCAAGCTTTAAGATACAACCGGATCTGCTCCGATCCCTCAGATAGAGACAAACACCTACAGGATCTCTACCAAACATTCCTAAAACTACAGTACCCACCTGGGGAAGTGAAAAAACAGATTGATGGAGACAGATGGTACTCAAGAGTCACCTGCTACAGGACAGACCCATAAAAGAAAACAACAGAACACCGCTGGCCATCACCTACAGACCCCAGTGAAAATCCCTCCAACACATCATCAAAGATCTACAACCTATCGTGGAAGATGATCCCACACTCTCTCAAGCCTTGGGAGGCAGACCTATCCTTGCTTAAAGAAGTCCCCCAACCTGAAGCAAACACTCACCAGCAACCGAACACCATACAATAAGAACATTAACCCAAGAACCTATCCCTGCCACAAACCCCGTTGCCAACTCTGCCTGCACATTGACTCCATTGATATCATCACAGATCCCAAACACATCAGCTACACCATGAGGAGCTCATTCACCTGCACATCCACTAATGTGATATATGCCATCATGTGCCAGCAATGCCCCTCTGCCATGTACATTTGACAAACCGGACTGTCCTTACGCCAAAGAATAAATGGACACAAATCAGACAACAAAAACGGTAACATCCATAAACCAGTAACAGAACACTTCAATCTCCCTGGACACTCAGTAGCAGACTTGAAAGTTGCCATACTTTAACAAAAAAACCCCAAAACAAACAAAACAAAAAAAACCCTTTAAAAACAGACTTCAGCATGAAACTGCAGAGCTGGGACTGATTTACAAGCTTGACATAATCAGATTGGGTCTGAACAGGGACTTGGAATGGCTAGCACATTACAAAAAGTAATTGTCCCTGTTTATACACACTCACCTTCTAATCAACTGGTTTGAATGAGACTCATCTATCTTAAGTGAATTGACTTTGCTAACATTTGCCCTCCTTCACCCTGGCATGTGTACATATACCTCTAAAATGTAGTTTCCACTTCATGCATCTGCCAAAGTGGATTGGAGCCCATGAAAGCTTATGCCCAAAGAAATTTGTTAGTCTTTAAGGTGCCACAGGACTCTCATTGTTTTTGCTGTACACAGACTAACACGGCTACCCTCTGGGATTTATTCATAGATTCCAATGTCAGAACAATCATCAATCTGACCTCCTGTATAGCACAGGCCAGAGAACTTCCCCACAAAATAATTCCTAGAATGTACCTTTTAGAAAACCATCCAGTCTTGATTTAAAAACTGTGATGCTGGGTAAATTGTTCCAATGGTTAATTACTCTCACTGTTAAAAATGTAGCTTTATTTCCAGTCTGAATTTGTCTAGCTTCAATTTCCAGCCACTGGATCTTGTTATACCTTTCTCTGGTAGATCCAGTGCTTAATTTGTATCAGGGCTTGCCAGGACTGGGTCCTAGTACCTTTAGGCTTGCTATTTTATAGCCCTGGCACCTCTGGGCTTGCCATGCAGCTATGAAAGTAAAAAAAATTGTTTTAGCCCCAGCACTTCTGTCATTACAAATTAAGAACAGGTTAGACTGGCTCTTTGTTTACCAGGAAAAGCATCTAATTCACTAGTGGAGATTAGACGAGAGTGGATTTTTCAATCTCTAGGCATGGCAATCTAGCAGCAGTGCAATATACAGCAATGTGGCAGATCTGAGTCCTGACCAGAACTTTCTCCTTCAGGGCTCTGGCCAGCAGGGGCTGGGAGCACCACTGAGGAAATTCACAGAATCAAAGGGCTGGCAGGGACCAGAAGAGGTCATCTAGTCCAGTCCCCTGCATTTATGGTAGGACTAAGTATTATCTAAACCATTCCTGGGAGGTGTTTGTCTAACCGGGTCTTAAAAATCATGGTGGGATGGAGATTCCACAATCTCCCTAGGCAATTTATTCTAGTGCTTAACTATTCTGACAGTTAGTAACTTCTTCCTAAAGTTCAACCTAAAACTACCCTTTCTGCAATTTAAGCCCATTGCCTCTTCTCCTATCCTCAGAGGTTAACAATTCTCCCTCCTCCCTCTAACAAACTTTTATGGATTTAAAAATTATCATGTCCCCACTCAGTCTTTTCTTCTCCATACTAAACCAACCTCAGTTTTTTCAATCTTCCCCCACAGGTCACATTTTCTAGATTTTTAATTATTTTTGTTGCTGTTCTCCGGACTTTCTCCAATTGGTCCACCTCTTTTCTGAAATGTGGTGCCCAGAACTGCACACAATACTCCATTTGAGGCCTAATCAGTGCAGAGTAAAGTGGAAGAATTACTTTGTGTCTTTCTTACAACCTTCCTTCTAATACACCCCAGAATGATGTTTCCTTTTTTGCAACTGTGTTACACTGTTGACATATGTTTTTCTTGTGATCCCTTTCTGCAGTACTCTTTCCTAGGCAATCATTTACCATTTTGCATGTGTGTGACTAATTGTTCCTTTCTAAGTGGAGTTCTTTGTATTTGTTCTTGTTAAATTTCATTGTATTTCCATCAGACCATTTCTCCAGTTTGTCCAAATCATTTTGAATTTTAATCTATCTTCCAATGAACTTGCAACCACTCCCATCTTGGTATCGCCCACAAACTTTAAAAGGAAAATTATAAATATATATTTTTTCTCTGTGTGGAATGTACCACAAAATAGTTTCACAAGAGGCATTCTCAGCTTCCAGAACAATTGTATTTTATTGCATCAAATATGTTATTGCATCAAATATGTATATTCACAACTATCAAATGCCGTAATTAGGCCTGACTTCAGCATTCTGTTCCAATCCTCCATTTTCAATTGCTAATAATTTTCTGAAATAAATTCATTTTGAGATTGATTTTTTAATGTGTGGTCTCTGCTCAAAGGTAATTTTTCTAAAGACTTGAGCTGCATCTGCTCAGCCATTATTGAATTGTGTATCTGGGAGGAAAAAATATACTTTGCCTGTATATTCCAAATATATGTTTTGTGTTCACTTGAATAATTAACTCCTGAATCCAGAAACTTCAAATAGGTCTCACTCTAGAGTCCTCACTGAAGAAAGGCAAACAATCCACATGTGAATAAAAACAGTTCAGTAGATTCAGAACTATGCTTGTTCAAAGCTGAAATATTGGAAAGTAGCTTGGAATAATGGGTGCCCATGCCCATTAAATTATCTAGAGGTCTTCCATAATTGCTTCAAGCTGTAGGCAGCTCATTTCTTTAAACTGTTTTAAAAGTTAAGCACTTCAAAGGAAATCCTACTCCAGCATATGCAGTTATGGGAGGTCTGAAAGGCAGCGGGACTGCCCGAATTTATCCAGTGAGGCAAGCTGCATAGTGACAGTTAGTGGCAGCTCTCCCCACAGCAGGAAATGCACATGTGGAAGGATTGTAGGTCTAAGGGCAGCAGACAGGTCTGGCAGCCTGGTCCCCAGGTAGGATCATTTCCCATTGTTGGTAAACAGTAATCATTAGCCAGCATTGCTAACTGTAACTGGTGCATTCACAGGATTGAAGTGTCCCAAATGACAGGTTAGTTAAATATTATCTTGTGGCAGCAGCGGCAGTAAAGACTTCCCTTCTCTACAACAGGCTTCTACAGAAGCTTCAAAGATTAACTTCCTTCATTAATACACCATACAGCAGCATTTATATTATGTAAAATTAAATAAGGAGAGCCAAAAGGAAAATGGTGCCACTTTCACCCACTCACAAAATAAAAATCAGCAGTCAAATACAACCGTTGTTGCAATACATAAGATAGATTTGGGACAAGGGAAAGTGGCTTGAATTTGTATTGTTAGCCAGTGTTCAAATTAAGAGACAAAAGATAAGGGGCCCTAGACAGTATCTCAGAGCAGGACTAGTAGTCTGCAAAGGGCTGTACCATGAATGAATGAAAACTAAGTGAGTTTATAAAAATTAATTCTGTGTTGACTGCCTTTCTTGATCTGGCAATTAGGAGCAGTCAGTTGATAAGTCTAATTTTGACACTTTTCTTTTTTCTCTTGAAACCTCCATGTCTAACTTTAAAGCTGAGAATGTCCTATTTTGCAAATTATTCTATTCTGAATTCATTTAGATAATAAACAGTTAACTGTCCCCGGCTAGATTGCAGGCAAAGTGACAATCAATGGTTAATTGCTGCTGTATTCATGATGTGGAGGATATTTCTTTTTGACAATTCTTTGTACCTTTTGACATATCTGCAGCAGTAAAATCAAATCTGGTAGGTTAAATTGCAGAGGGAGAAGGACTCAGAAACCAAATGATATTACTTTCTACCTTTTATCAAACCTGACTTGTAATTAATAGCTAACTTGCTTCTATTTCATGGCTCTGCTTTCATAAACGTTTGTAACTCCCTTCCCACATCCAGAAGGCTCTGGTTTGTTTCAGTTCTAAAATTTTCCAAACTTGTAACATCACAACACAACCATCTGCATGCATTGGGCTTCCAGTCCCTAGGGACATACTGAGCTAGATTTTCAACAGAGCTCTGTGCCCAGCCACTCCCATTGAAGCATTGAAATGGAGTGGCCAGATTTTTGAAAGAGTTCAAAACTCAGCGGTTCTCAGTCTAGCCACTTCATGCAGGAGCATATCTCTTTTTGAAAATCTGTCCCATTGCAGTCCAAGCTTTGTCATCATTTACACCGCCATGAATATCTCTATCTGTATTCATTTTACTGTGCCTGAGCCTAATCCTGAAAACTCGGAAGTCTTACCTTCGTATATCCTGCTTGGGTGATAAGGACTCTTTGTGTCAGGAGCTGGCCTTTCTTAGGCCTTTGATTGAAATCTGATCTTAACCTCAGGTCCTGACACTGATGTCCTAACTGCACGAAAGCAAAACATCTTGCAGGATGTACAGTTGTGATGGTGGCATCACTGTGGGGACTGCTGGATATCTGAGTTCACCAACCATCCCCACCCCAGATGAGACTGAACCTATCCTTGCTGCGCCCAGGAGGAGGGAGAGATTCTTGTCCCTTTCAGATAGGACCCTGTTGCCCAATTTGGCCATAAACATTTCTATTGCACTGCTGTGCAAATAGTCATCAGAGTGCTGGGCTGAGCCAGAAAGAGTCAGGGCAGTGGTACAAAAGGGAAAGTTGGAGTTAGGAGTAAAAGCAGGGGTCCTCATGCGGGGACGAGAGAATTTGGGTAGCAGGGCTGAGGGGAAGGATGTACAGGTGGATGCTCCGCATGAGAAGCAGAGTTTATCGAGGCAGCAGGGCAGACAAGGGAGGTTGGAGTATTAGAAACAGGAACAGGATTCAGGATGGGTGCTCTGCATGTAGAGCAATGGTGGGGCTTGGGCTAGTGAGACTCAGTCAGGGTAGACTCCAGGCTGGGAAAGGGAGACTTGGCCGTTCACTTCTCTCTTGCCCCAGCCCAGCCACCCCAGTTTCTACCTGCCCCCTGCTCCAGGCATCATAGCAGCTTCTCTGGGTCCTGCTCTCCCCTCCACTGAGTCACAGGCACTGTCCTCTCTAAGTCTGCCCTGGGGACATAGGAAATTGGAGTGGCACTGTTTGTGACATGCACAGGATATGAAAGATTGCTGTATGGTTTACAGGAAACCCTGAGAAGTAAGGGGGATAAAACATGTTCTTTCCGAGTGTCTGAATACAACAGAAATGAGATCGCCCTTCAGCCCTTAAAGGTAGTAAAAATCATGAACTCTTCTGTTTCCAAATCACTTCACTCAAGCTGCCTTCCACTTTCAAATTCTCAACCAGTTCCTTCCTATTTATCAAAACCAAATATAGAGCAGCCTCTCCTCCAGTAACTTTCTTCACCTTCTGAAATAAAAAAAAGTCCACAATACATTCCAAGAACTTGCTGAATAATCTGTGCCCTGATGTATTATTTTTCCAACAGATATATGGATAGTTGAAGTACCCCACATCACCAAATCATGTGCTTTGGACAATTTTGTAGTTGTTTATAAAAAGCCTCGCCCACCTCCTCTTCTTGGTTCAGTAGTCTGTAATAGACTCCTACCATAAAATCACCCTTGTTTTTACCCCTTTTATCCTTTGCCCAGAGACTTTTAACAAGTCTGTCTCCTATTTCTATCTCAACTTCAGTCCAAGTGTATACACTTATATATAGATAAGGCAACACAGCCTCCCTTTTTTCCCTGCCTGTCTTTCTTATATTCTAGTTATGTGCAATATCCCACAAAGTCTCTGTGACACCAACTATGTCATGATGTGTTTATTAACTAGCATTTCTGGTTCTCCCTGCTTATTCCACATATTTCCTGCACTAGTATACAGACATCTAAGATACTGATTTGATTTCCCTTGTGTCCTTTCTTGTCTCTCCCTTATCCCTACTATAATTCGGATCCTTTCACCAGGTCTCCATGTTTTTTACTAACCTGTGAGCTTTTGTCACCTACACCCATCAAATCTAATTTAAATCCCTTCTCTCTAAATTAGCCAGTCTGTATACAAAGATGCTCTTCCCCTTCCTTGATAGGTGGACCCCATCTCTGCTAGCAGTCATTCTTCCCAGAACAACATCATGTGGTCAAGGAAGCCAAAGCTCTCGTGGAGGTACTGTCCTTGCAGCCAGGCATTCACCTCCAGGATGCCTCTGCCTGGACCTCTACCATTGACCTGAAGGCTCAAAGAGAACACCACCTGTGCCCCCAGCTTTTTCATCGTTATTCCCAAACCCTTGTAATCACTTCTGATCAGTTCAGGGTCATACTCCAAGTACCCACATGGATGAGTAGCATAGGGTAGTCAGAGGGCCAGACTGTACTCAAGAATCCCTCCATAACATCTCAGTTACAGGTCCCTATCTTGCAGCATACCTCCCTGGTAATCTGTAATCCCCCTAGCAGCTACACAGATCATCCTCTATCTAGCGAGGAGGACCAGCCTTTAGCCTATGTTATGTAGATCTCATTCTCTTGCTCACTGAGGTCAAGGGAAGGTCTCTCATTTCTCCAGTGAATGGTGATTTGGGCCCCAGGCACCTTTAGTGGGCATAGACAAATGAGAAATATATTTTAGTTGATTCTTGTGAGCTGAGCCAATCAAGAATAGTGAAGAAATAACATGTGATTTCTGTTTACCCAGAGCTGTATGTGATGAAATTTGAGCAGCAAAACTAGAAATTAAAAAATGCTCCAGCAAAATCATGACAGGTTTGCTGGTATCCATGTAGTGAAGCACAATGCTGTGCCTAACGTCAATGCATTGTTCAAGATGTCACATATTTTTCTGAAGATGGTGCATTTACATGGAAGCACCCCAAAATCATAAACGATTAAATTGAGTCATTTACATTTCTCAGACCTCTACCCAGATAAAACATCTAGACTAATAATTTGGATTTATGGCTTCTAAAATCTGGTCTGTAAAGACTTTAATGATTATGTTGTGGCCTATTGGTAGTATAGGAATATTTTAAATTGTATAACTCTGGAGAGCGCATTAGATCCAAAGTGGAAAAGAAATTCCTTTAACTTTTTAGAAATAGTGCTTACTGCACAGGGTTTTCAGACTCCTTTGCACCTTAAAGACAGATCTGTCAATGTGTTACTGGAGAACAAAGAGGAACTTAAGTATTCATTAGAGTGTAGAGGAAATTATTCTGCCACTTCACTTATCACAAACAGTACCAGTCTTGCAGGGTGCTAGAAGATCATTTGAAACTGTATTTCCCACTATCTAGGGTAACAATGAAAACTAGAGTTCATTCATATGGCATAAGCTTTATTGTTATAGATTTCTTTTTCTATCCACACATTCCCCCTTTTTTGTAATGAAGATTAATTGTACATTTGCAGCATGCTCTGAAGGTGCTAAGTTTCTCCTGTAAGGTGGTGAATTCTTTCAATTCCCATTGATAGCTATATGAGCCGAGGGAGCTCAGTGACTACGGAATCTGGTCTTAGATATGTAATGGTCATTTGTGTAGCATTAGTATAGTATGGTGTACATTCATACCCAGTTCCAGGAGGGTAGTCATGTTAGTCTAGTTCAACAAAACAAACAAGGAATCCTGTGGCACTTTTAAAGACTAACAAATTTATTTATTGCATGAGCTTTCGTGGGAGAAAATCCCACTTCATAAAATGCTTGAAAAGGGAAAACTTACAGTATGGGAAAAACAAACAAGAAGTCCTGTGGCACTTATCTCTTCCTTACCTTGAGCAGGAGACACATTAGGCTCAAGGGATGATAGCACCCTCAGGCCTTTCGTCTTTCTGTAAATAAGAGCTCACAGGGTATTGAAGAGAAAAAGCAGCAAGGCAGAGGGGGGGAAGGAGCTTTTTAGCAGATGTTGGCTATTTCTCTTCTGGAAAATGTTGTTTCGAGATTTTTTACTGTTCATTGACTGATCACACTGCACTAGATGCAAAGATCAAGTCTAACAATTTCATTTCAGAGGAAATTGTTATAGCAGAGTCTAGAATTAAAATACTGATACAACTATAATGGTGTGCTACCATTTTTATGTATAAAACATCATTATTTCTCCTGCCACTTTTGAAGAACTTCTATTTCCCTTTCTGCATTCCTTATCCATGTTATACTCTCTTTCAGAGCACACTTTAAAAATTAATGCATTTAATAAATTCTATCAGTGAAAACCCAAAGAATTCATGCTGAGTGCCATGAATAATTATAAAATCAATCTTTGGGGTGATCTTCCTAAATTTTATATTCTTTGTCTTTGCATTACTATTTTTCTGCAGCGGAGGGATCCTACATTCCTTGGGCTGCCCAAATATGTGGGTTGCCAAGCACAGCCCATTGAATTCAAAGGGTCTGCCCTTATGCAAAGTCTAAATCTTTATTCTTGAAAATTCCTTTCCATTTCTTGTGAAAGCTTGAGGATAGTTAACTCCATCTACATTATAAGGGTCCTGCAAGCTACATACATACTGGCTGTCTTGAACAGGATCACACTCAAGGTGAATAGACCTCCCTGCTGTTCACACCACCTGGTTACGTGGTATCTGCTACACTGATCGAGCTAGTGTGGGTATATCTTCTCAAGATGAAAACTGCATCCCGCATTGGAAGTACAAACAAAACCACAGTCACACAGGGAATGCATGGGGAATGGAAAACTTTTCAATAGAGCTGCTTTCTGTGGCTTCTGCGGATGCTGTGAAACAATGCCCTCCTGCCTGTGTACAAGAAATCTCATACTTATCGAGCAAAAGCAACAAGGACCAACACCCATAGTTTCACCTGAAAACTAATCATCTTGAAGTCTTAGATCTCCATATGATGATTTAAAATTATTGGCATTTGACTCATCTTGTTAGAAAGGAAGAAGCATGCTCATCAGAATAGGAAGTTAATACACGCAGCCCCTCCATTTTATGAGCTGTATGTCCCACCTGAATTTTCTCTAGACTATGGCAGGAAAGAGATTTTTATGATGATGATGATGATGATGATGATATAATGCCCAGGAGCACTTAGTTGTGGACCCAAGATCCCGTATGTTTGGCACTGTACAAACACAGAATAAAAAGATTGAGCTTAACACCTAAGTATAAGACAAGACAGAATACACGGATACAGAAAGACTGAGAGTATAAGAAAACAATGAGACAAACTTGGTCTGTATGACAGGCTGTGGTCTCAGAACACTACAGCCTACCATTGTCAAGTTTTTTGTAGGCATCATGTCAAAGAACAGTTCAAGGAGAGATCTGAAGGCGAACAATGGAGGAAAAGCCTGAGAGAAAGCCCGAAGGTGCTTGTTTGAAAATTTAGCAAGTGGATAATGGAGGCTAGAATGGGGCTGATCAGTGGTGACAGTTGGCCTTCTGTTACTGAATGAGAGATATTAAGTAGGGCAAAGATATGTCATGAAGCACCTTAAAAGTGAAGACAAACAGCTTATGTCTGATGCAGTTTTTTCAAAAAAAAAGAGGGAGCCCATGGAAGGATTCAAAGATAGAGCTGAGAGGGTCAAAGTAATAATCTTTGTAGCAGCATTCGGAATGAGTATCAGTAGGGCAGATTGTGTTTGTCAAAGCCAGTAATCAACATATGAGGGGATGGGAGCAGATGACATTTTTAGCTGTGTGGAAAGGCTGTTTCATGAACATATAATTAGGAAAGAATTAGCAAGATAAAGATTTAGCCTGAATGTGAAGTCCTAGAAAGAGAATGAGTCAAAGATGATGATCAGATTGGCAGCTTGAGTGGCAGGCAGGATGGTGGTGTTGTCCACAGTGACCGAGAAAGGAGATAGCAGATAGGGATTTTGGCTGGGGAGATTATGTGCTCAATTTTAGCCATGTTCAGGGCTGAATCAAGCCCAGGGCATGGGCAGGTAGGCTGTAAGTGGCAAGAGCCGCCACTTGGGCCAGCCAAGCTGGATTTTTGGGGGACCACGGGGACCCCCTTTTAGCCTGGAGCCAGAGGCTTAATCCCCTAAAGCCCCTGCAGTAATCTGGCCCTGGGCATGTTGGGTTTGAGCTGATGGCTGGACAACCATGAGGAGATGAGAGAGAGGCTGCGATTTTAGTTTGAACAGAAGGAAACAGGTCTGGAGTAAGAGGTAGATAATGTGAGTCATCAGCACAAGAGATGGTAGTTGAATTTGTGTCTGTGAATGAGATTATGCAGAGATAAGGCTACAGAGAAGAAATGGGTCCAAGGACATAACCTTATAGAACACCCACAGAAAGAGGGAGTGAAGTGATTCCTCAGAAGGACACACTAAAAGAGACTAGCCTGTTTTGTTGATGCAGTAGCTTGTCAATTGTCTGAAGTTTCTGCTGAGCTAGTTGATTCTCCATTTTCACTGACCCTGGCTTGCTTTCAATGTACTTTGCATGAATTGGGCACAAGCCAAAATCAGAGGAGTCATCAGTAAGGTAAATGGATATCAGCTCATGTTATCCTACCATATCAGTTGATATGGCCAGGCAGTAATGTTTCTATTTTCCAGAGATCCCACCAGAGCTTTCCAATGAGCCTCCTCAATTTTTGTGTAGATGGATAGGGAGAAAAAGAATAACACACACTAATCTCCTTGCTGAGCTCAACACTCAAGTCGTGCTCTTATTTATGCTGCCTTCCTTACAAATGCCTGTTGTGATGGTTTGTTTAGGAACACTGGACAGAAACACATGTTGCTCTTTGGACTTGCTTTTATTCTAGCTGCCTTTATATGACTCCACAGTGATGCTGAAGCTCTTACTGAACAAGTGTCTTTCCAAGGAACTTGCTTGTAGGAATCCCTTCACACAATGCAAAAATTATATAACTTCCTGACTTAGAACATACACTAAATACTTGAAGAATTTTGTGGCAAAACTACATTCACATACCAGTACTTGTTCCTATTGACAAAAATTACTCTAACTGATGGAGATTATATAAACAGAGACAAGAATAATTGTTTCATTTTTTAATGCTGAAACAGTATTGTGATGTAATGTCCTTGCCTTTACAACTCCCTACAGGAGGCCCGGCAGCGCTATTATACCTCACTCCAGGAAAGGTGTTGCACAGGTAGCTCCTCCAAAGCTGCCTATGAGGCCACATAGAAGTAGCCAATCAGATCCCAGAAAGCTCAGATAAAATAGCTGCAGGAGCTAAGTAGAGAAGTTTTGGGCTAGGGACAAAGGGATAAGGAAGTGTGTGTCTCTCTGGCCAAAGGCACTTAAGGTTATCTTGAGTTTGTTTCTGGCTGCATTTGCTAAACTAAGGTTTGCAAGGACGGAGAGAAACCCTAAGCATCTTAACTCTGTGGTCAGAGTGAAGGTCAGATGGACAAGATAGGAAGTGGTCCAGGAAAGAAGCAGCAATTAAGTGGAGTTGAGCAGTAGATAGCCGCAGTGTTGTTTTTTTTTTTTTTTTTTTTTGAAAGCCTGAACGAAGAACTGGACTTAAAGGACCTAGAGCTATGGAGGTAGATCCTAGTGAGTGGAATAGGACTGTGTGTTTATTGGTCGCTTTATTACCCTAGAAGGGGGCCATTTGGACTTTGTGACTTAGTAGGAGGGCCAAGCTATGGAAAGCCCATCAAGCACTCAAGGCTAGCTGGCAGCCTGCAATGCTTGCCAGGATGCGAAAAGGATTGTACTACTAGAGCCTGCCACTCAAGTTGGTGTGTGCTCACATTACAAATATAAACCAAAAACCTTTTAGATTTTTATGTGTTGAGGACTGTCTTTTTGTTCTGTGTTTGTACAGTGTCTAGCAGAACAGTGACTTGGTCCATGATTGGAGTTCCTAGGTACAATACAAATAAATAGTAAAAAGCCCCAACAAGATATCAAGAATGGTAACATTCAAAACCAATAAGGGAACGCTTCAACCTCCCTGCACATTCTGTGAAAAACATGACAGTTAAAGTGCTTTAGCAGAAAGACTTAAAAAAAAAAAAAACAACCCTCCAATGTGAAACTGCAATTAGAATTCATATGCAAATTTGACACTATTTCATTAGGTGTGAATAGAGATTTAGGCTGGCTCACTCATTACAAAAGGTGATTTTTCCCTATTTTAACCTTCCCACCTTCTTATCTGTTGTTCCACACTATTTGAATCAAAACAACTTGCTCGGTTTGCTGAAAAAGTCTGAACTGACCTTGTGACTTACCCTTCTCTGTATTTATATTCACCTACATATTGCAGTTTCCATTTCATAAGTCTGATGAAATGGGATTTTACCCATGAAAGCTCATGCAATAAATACATTTGTTAGTTTTTAAAAGTGCCACAGGGCTCCTTGTTTGTTCTAGAAGTAGCAGGTCTATTAGGAGAGAATGAAAGGATCCTCTTTCTGCCCAGCCCATAAGAATCTAAATTACAATAAACTCACTTCAAAGTCATCATTAACAGAATCTTATGTTGATCATTCTCATGCAGCTCTTGAGAGCTGGGGCTATGATGCCCTATTGTTTCTCTCTGATTCCCTCCTCCCTCCACCCCCTTTAAACTGATGATTTAGTCCATGTGTAGTGGGGTGATTTCCCCACTCCTGCCAGGAAGGGGTTAAAAGCTCTGCAGGGGATGCCTGGCCAATAGAAGCAGAGGATAGCAGGGCCAATCAGGGCCCAGGAGCTGGTATAAGGGCAAGGCTGCAGCCCCTGCTCTGGGCAGTTTTGTCTCAGACCTGAAACAGAGAAGGTTGTGCTGAACAGGGCTGTGTGACAGGATCCCGGATAACTCCCAGGGGCACTGCCAAGGTTCAGCCTTGATACAAGGGTTGCAAGTACCTGGGGGAGATGTGAAAAGCCCAGGGGACTTTGCGGAGGGCACAAGTTGAAGAGGAGCGAGGGGATTGAGGTGGCACTCCATGGAGTGCATAGGGCCCCTGAGCCAGACCCAGACAAGTGTGTGGATCTGATACAAGTGCGCTGGCTAGAACTGGACTTGACCCCCGGAAGTGGGGAGATCAGTGGACTCAGCTGGAGAGTTGAAGTCCTTAAAGGACAGAGCCAGCTACTGATACAAGTGGGCCAACTAGGACTGGACTAGACCCCAGAAGTGGAGGGCTGAGGTCCTGCAAGGGACCTCAAGCGTGAGAGAGACCAAACACTGACCACCAGATGGCAGACTACTTGAGCTATTCTGTGTACCACATCACCAGGAGGTACTTGCTTGGGGGGTCCCGTGCTGCGGAGGTCTACACCATGACAAAGGAAACCTTGCTCCTCTTTCTACTTTACCATATTCTTTCTCCTTATGAACTATTTGTCCAAAACAATAAAGAAAATACATAAACAATAATACTCCCTGTGTTATAATCCACCAACCCCTCATCATCTTTCAGCAAAACAAGAACTTATAGAAACCTGTTGGGTTATGTTCCCAAAATAGAAAAAAAACACCCAATAAATATTTTAAGGGAATCTAGCCAATATGATTACTAAACTGTGAATTCCTAAACAATTTTGCAGTTTCCCTCCTGAGATGATGGCGCAAGCACCCTCTTTGTCTTCCTCCCTAAGCAGCTTCCAGTGGGAGACTGAATATTATTGATTGTGTCAGAGCAGGCCATCAGAACTAGTCCCAGCCAGTGGAATGTACCCTTTGACATTCAACTTCCACTCTTCCTTTGGGGACACAAGTTATATCTTGGCAAAGCACAGAATGCAATTTCCTTGACACGAACCAGTATTGTGTTGCACCAGCAAAAAAATTCACTTTGTCACAGGAACAATAAATGATAAAATTCCCATGTCATGCTTAATTTATGAACTTTCATTTTGGACCTCCTTTAAAATTTTATAATTAAATAAACATACAAATGTCATGCGAAGCCAAGATGTAGGCTTGTTTTTCCTTACCCCAGAATTAAAACGTAAGTCTTACAGAGCTTTTAGGTAACCAATATTAATCTTCACTTTAAAATGAATGTTCAGTTCCCTTTACCAAAATTCAGAATAGATGTTTATCTGTACCACATTATACGCTAAAATGAGCATCACATTGTCCTACCTCTTTTTTATTATGCAAGGATTAAAGTGCAATTTAGGACTGGCCTACTGCTACTTACCTTTCTCATATCAGACATCTTAGACTCACATATAGGGCCAAATTCTGTCCTCACTTACATTTGTGCAACCTTATTGAAATCAGTGGGCTTGAACTGATGGCAGAATTTGGCTCCTACTCCTTCTGACTGTTAATTTACAGCTCTATATAATGAAGGTGGTCCAATGTGAGATCTCAGCTTCCTACTGGCTGCTGCATGACACCCACAGGAATTCTGGCAGAATTATCAGTAGCGCTGGGTTGTAAAATTTTAAGTGAAATAGTTTTCTCTGAAAAAATATCATTTTGACTAAACCTTTTTTTCCCCCAAAAATGTATTGATTTTTGTTATTTTGTTTTGGGAAAAAAATGATATTGTCAAAGCATTTTTCCGGTGTCCTGACTTAACCTTTTTGTAACAAAAGTTTTCAATTATTTTGTTTTGAAATAACTTTTTGGTTAGAAATTTTCTTTTTATGCATTAAAAATGCAAAGAAATTTTCTTTTTATGCATTAAAAATTAAAAATTTAGTCTAAATGAAATATTTCAAATGTATCAAACCAAAATGTTTTTAACTAAAATGAAAAAATTTGAAATTTTCATTTCATGAAAAAATTCAAAATTAATGTTGAGGCCTAATTTGCGACGTTTTTGAATCTCAGTATTTTTCCTACAGCAAATCTTTTTTCTGACCATTTCTAATTATTACTACTCTGGCGATTATAGTCTTGGCTACATCACCAGGGAAGGAACAGAGATCTGAGAATACCAGAATTAATATAAGGCTTCCGCTTACATTTTTAAAGTAATAGTTCAGTGATTTGCCACAAACTTCAGCATCTGCTAATGAATTCAGGAAACTGGAAGTAGGAACTTATTATTAGGTCAGTAATCAAAAGTAAAACAGTACTTTTTTATCCTTTCAATATCAGGTTTATGCTTCTAGGGTATTTTTTATTTAGGATATGAATAAACATCTTTTAATTTCCTATAATTTATTGAGTCTCTTTAACATGTTGCTCTTAGTAATATCGTGACTTCTCACACAATTCAGACAAGAGATTGCTTCTGATTCTGCACTAAAACGTAGCTGTTCACTTTGTCTATAGTCTGGTTTAAAGTTCAAGCTCCTGCAGCCAGTAGGTCTATCTTTTTCATGTCAACTCTCAGGGCCTGGAATGGAATGCAGGCGGGTCACAAGGTTGAGGGCTACATAGTTTATTCTTCTAAGGGCAGACTGGGATAAAATTCCCAGCAGTAGTTCCTTGGCTGTGATATTGGAGTCCATAAAAATAGGAATGTTGCTGACCCCAGAGACTAATAGCTGACCATAGCTGGCAGTGTTCCCAGTTTTAGGATACCCTTACTTCCATTGACCCACTCACTTTATTTTCCATTCTTTTATTGATAGGGAATGGTTGTTACATTTAATCCAATGAAAGTCCAATGAAGCATCATCTGCTATGGGGCAGCGGGCAAACTGCTCTCCCCACCCCCAACTTAGTGCCTCCCCAGCTGATGCGTCAGTGTGCCCCCTAAAGCTGTGGGAGATACTGTGGGGTGGGCTAGGGTAGAGCTCCTAATTGCCTCATTGTTATCACCACTCCATCTCCCCTCAGAAAGCAGCAGCAGCAACAATGATCTAATATGGAGCTGAGTGCGGAATGAGCCAGACCCTGATCCTCTGCAGCTGCCCACCAGTGAGACATGTTCCCCAACCCACCTCCCCTCCAACTCCCTCTCAGGAGTCCCAGCTCTCCTCCTTGGAGATGGGTGGTAAGCAGTGCTTTTTTGTTTGTTTGTTTGTTTGTTTTCAAAAAGGTGCCAGTACTCATATCTTGTTAGTAAGTTTGAAAAATGCCTCTCCCATCCCACTTCTTCTTGTGCCATCCCTCTTCTTCCAGTGGTGCACTCCTTTATCCCGCTGACCCTGCCCCCACCGCTGGGCAGCAGGGTCAGAAAAAAAAGGTGCCAGTACTCCATGCCCCTGCGTACCCTCACAAAAAAAGCACTGGTGGTAAGTTAGCCCATCTATAGGACCTTAAACAGCTTCTTACTCTGAGGCCCCCTTCCCTCAATTTGTCCTCAGGCTCAGGGGGTTCTGCTCCTAATGTCAGTCTTGCTATGATGGAGGAGGCATGAGGCAGCATTTACAGAGCTCATCCCTATGAGTGCGTCTACACTTGTAAATTAAGTCCACTTAAGCTTAATTTACTCTGCGTCTACACTACACTTTCCTTAAGTTGACAAGCAAGCTGCTTAAGTCGACTTAAGGAAAATTAAGTCGACTTTTGGCTTAAGTCGACTTTCTAAAGTCGACTTAAGCCAGTGTAGACCTGGAGTAGCCCTAAATCAACTCTAAGTCGACTTAGGGATCTCCAGGACTCCCCCACTACCCTCTCTGACGGGGGGGGGGTGGCACAGGGAGAGCCTGGCATGCCCTCCCACAGGGCAGGGCAGAGCCCTGCCCACCGTGCCCCTATGCCCTGCCAGGGTCCCTGTCCCGCTTTGCCCCATTGTACCCAGGTACAATGGGGCAAAGGCTGAGCCCCCTGGCACTTGGCAAGGGGTGCCCCCCCTGCCACCAGCCCAAGGACCCCCTAGCCCCTACAAGTCAACCTAGGCATCCAGTGTGGATGCTCTAGCTCAACTTTTTAGGGTCCCCCCTAAGTTGACTTAAAATTTAAGTATAGACATGCTAAGTTGACTTAAATTAACAAGTGTAGACATAGCCTATCTGACTGGGCCAGAGAAGACTTTGCCCTCACCCTCTCTGCAAGGCTTCTGAACCCAGTTATGCAGTGCCTCTAAAGTGGATTTAGGTACCTAAAGTTAATGATTCAAGTTCAGAAAACTTGAAATTAACCTGACTCAGTTTCCCCATCTGTATCTTCGCTAAGCTGGAGTGAGGACTGCACCATTGTATAAAAGATGTTAAATATGAAAAGTTACAAATGTGATTATTAATTCCAGTTTCCAATATAAGTAAAATAAAAAGCTTGGTCCATATGCAATCTATCTTAATTAGCAATCAACAGCATAGTGATTAAAAAAAGGGTACACTTCTTAGGAATTATAAGTTATTTTCTCAGAAATGGGACAAAACAGCCTGAGCAACCAGTGTGGGTGAACTAGATTCTGAAAAAGGAGGGAAAGCAACATTTCCCAGGTTTGTGTTTGATGCACTGCCCACCATAATGCATAACTGTGCCAAGTAGGCAGAGTGATAGAAGCCTATATATATACATATAACTGAACTCAGCAGGAAGTATGTACCAATAAAAATACTAAGTGCGAGGTGAATAATGAAAAGCACTGAGGAAGTCTTCCTGAGATGTCATGTCCAAAAGATTATAAGAGAGGCAAAGATGTGTCAGCTTCCCCACCAAGTTGCTCTTGGTAAAAAAAGACAAAAAATTAGATCCCCCCAAATGAGGTCCTTGTCCTGAACCAATTTAGTCTGGATAATCGCTTGCACTCATGGTTCCGATGGGTTCTTTCAATCCACCTGCCACAAGAGGTTCACGCAGAAGGACAGCACTTCACAACACCATCTGATATTTAAACCACTAGTGAACATCCAGTTCTGTCCATATCCATAGTAAGCCACTTCTTGCCCAGACACTGGTTCATTGCTACATGGTTTGGATTTTTAAAATTTTATCCTGTGTCATTGTCATACTGAGATGCCATATGGATAAAGTCTATAAAAATTAAAATAATTCAATTGTTTACAACTCAAGGGCTCAAAGATTATACAAATCCTGTGGCAAACCACATTAACAAGCAGGAAGAAATGTAGTGAAGACAAAACTATTAACATTCTTAAGGCAGCTATATTCCCTTTTAGTTGGTAGCATTTCTCTCCATCCATTATCTACAAATAACTGATCCTATGACAACGTCATTCCTTCTACTTTTTAGCACAGAATGTAAGTGTCCGTGTAGGTGCACAAGTTTTATTAATATGTTCCTGATTCATCAAAGCGTGTGCTTAAATTTAAGTGCCTGAGTAATACTGTTGATTTTTAGTACCTGAATGAAACTGACAATTGTTTGTCTTATTGCTCATTCATCATTAGTATGTCTATCATCAGGACTACTGCTGACAACTCTGTCATGGGGAATGTTTTATTTAAGGATATTATGCTCAATGGGGGAAGACTATACCGAGCAATAAATCTTGTAGGTGATTAAATGCTGAAATGATATTTTATTTTATTTTTGCCTCAGGCAGCTTTGAAAGTTCTGTGCTGTTGACTTCTTGGAGTTTCCAGTGACCTCACCTTAGCTGAAATAATTTAACCAATCAATGGCTTAAAGTCAGTTTTAAAGAAGGGATCTGTATAGAAAAGGAGTGATATGATCATCTTCTTCTCATGTCCTCATATTGCTTTCTGCCATATCCGGGCACATGCAATTTCCCAGTCATTGCACTCTGCCAGGTCTCTGCACTGGGTGATACGTGCCTGACTGGGAGGAGATCGAGCACACAGGGTCTCCTCTATCATTCTCTCCCGGCCAATATCCCCAGTCCCAGATGCAACGTTGGGACCTGCCATCTTATAGAGTTCAGTGCAGCCCACTGGACTCTGCAAGCTCGTTGGTTAGGCAATTTATCAAAGAAATTGATATATACCACCTTTGTCAGTCTAAATGACATCTCTACACACACTCAAAACACAGGTACTGCTTTAGATAAAACAAAGTTTATTAAGTACAGAAAGATTTTAAGTGATTATACTCCAGGATAATATAAATCAGATTTGATCAAGAAGAAATAAAAAGATAAATTACAATCAAATTTAACTTAACACTTCAATAGTCTTGCTGTCTTTGATGTTATCTTACCACAGGATGGTTTATTGGCTTCCAACCTGGCTTCTCAAAATTATTAACAGGATGAGCCAGCAATATTCAATCCAGTACCTTCTGCAGGCCATCAGTTTGTGCTCTGTGCACTAACAGGGGTCCATGGGACACTGTCTGGAAACCACAGAACTAGGTAATGTAATGAGTCTTTGATCTCTCATTTCTATAACTCTATTCTTACTGTTAATAGAGTACAATGATATTTTGTCTTCTATGTTACCCATGAAAACCTACTAAAATAACTGAAGGCAGAACTAGGCTCTTAAGTTTTGTCTGTCTTGTAATCCATAGTATCTGGTGTCTTCTTGTCCCCCACTATCTTCATTGTGTAGAAAATATGTAATAGTTAATAATGGGCTATTCAATCTAGCAGAGTAAGGTATAATATGATACAAGGGCTGGAAATTAAAGCTAGACAAATTCAGACTAGAAATAAGGTGTACATTTTTAATGGTGAAAGTAATAATCATTGGAACATTTTACCAAGCATTGGGATTGGCTGTCTTTCACTGTCAATTTATACATGAAGATGAAATATTTTTCTAAAAGATATGCTCTGTGAATTACTTGGGGGACGTCCTATGGTCAGACTGGATGGTCACAATGGTCCCAAATGGCCTTAGACTCTAAAAATCTCTAAAGTTCCCTCATCATTCTGAGAGCTAGCAATTATCTTACCATTGTCACTGATACTTACTTTGCTCTTCTATCCCTTTCCCCAGATGTTGCAGCTGTCACTACCATTATATTACTTGTCCTAGGTCTAGCATAGAAATAGCCTAATCTGATGCCAGTGGTAATGGTTTTTCCTGTATTCAGCAGACAACAAGGTCAGATTTCTCTTTTCTCCTCCACTCCCACCTTCTGGAAAACTCAATTCTCCTTCTAAAGGCACCTCTCCTTATACCACAAGATGCTATTGGAGCATGACCTAGCTGGCAAGTAGATTCATTTCTGCTGATACTTTAATTCAATTCTACCCATGGGTGGTGGATAATTTTAATTGCTGCCTATAGGGAGCTGGGTGTATTCCAGCCCAGACACTTCTGTCAAGAAATAAGTGGACTCTTGTGACATAGTGGGAAATAAAAGTAACTGAAGGCATTATCTGACTTGAACTGAGCTGACAGTTTTTTATAGTATTATGTCTATATTCCAATAACCTATGTTTGAAAAAATCCCAACAAAACGTTATGGCTGACATAGGGAAAAAAACCAAGGATAGTCATAGCAGAGAGTGAAATGGACTATGTAATCTCCAAAACTTACATGTAATAGGGTTAATGAAGTAAAATATAACAGTAAAGACCCATTGTACTTGGGTCTTAGGAGACTTATGGTATATTTCAGCTTTTGCTGCACATTCTTTTGCTCTTATGTTTTGCTGTCTCAAATACTGATTGTTTTGTGCAGGGCTTTGGATGTGACTTTTCTTGTCTTTTCCATAATAATTCATATTTTCATAACCTTTCCAGCAAAAATAGTCATGTTTTGTCATTCTTATTTGCATCAAGCACCATTCAAATCAACGGGACTACTCAAGAGTAAGATACTAATCAGTATAAATAAAGGAGGCAAAATTTGGCCCTCACTAATTAATCTACATTTCTATTGTGCTCATCACTTCACCCCTGTGAGTAAGTACTTGCACTTCATTCAAGGTCCTCAAAGTGCTTCACAAAGGTGGGCAAATAATATTATCCCAAGCATACTGATGGGGAAACTATGCTATTGAAAGGCTGAGTGGTTTGCTCAAGTTTGCATAATAAAATAATATCAGAATAAGAATATGAACTTGTGAGCAATCCACTATTGGATAGACAGAAAACTGACTGAACATCTGTTCTGTATGATATATACTCTTTTGTACTATGTATTTTAGAGAAGCTATTTTGGAATGTTGAAGTAGCCCCATCAACGAGATGGTCCAAGATGCAATGTGTATAGAGCCAGATCTGATAATATGGCCAAAACGCACAGGGTACCAATCAGTAATTGTGTGCAAAGGTAGCTTAAAGTTCTATCAAGTTTCCCTGACCCTCATACTGATCTGTGTACTTTGTCTCCTCACTTGACATATAATGGCCAGTAGCGGCCGAAAATATAGTCCATAATTGATGCAGTGAATAGGCATCATAGCCCCACGTCCCATCAGCAGAATGTTTCATACAAGCCCAATGTCAACTGTTTGCCATTTCTGCATTCTCTAGTGTAAAAGGGCTAGCCACCTCCCAAGTGCTGTCTCGTGGACAAGAAAGTTTGCAGGCACCATGCCTCGGTTTCCACCTTTAGTTCATGGCCCCTTAAATTCCACTATCACACAAACTTTTCTCTGATGCATCACACCCCTCCTAGGGGATGGATTTATTAATGGAACAAAATCATTCCTACAGAAAGTTCTCCAATTCCCATCAAGTCCATAGTCCCCATATTTCCCCTGGAGACACTCTCCAAGGCCTTCCCTGCCTGGAGCATTTTTGCTGAAAATTCTGGTTTCCATGCTGGAACCTACTCAGCAGTTTCTGCGATTATTAGTCTCCCTGAGCACTCACTCCCTTCCGTGTAGCTTCTTTCTGCACTTTACAGGAAAAATAGCTCCTCCATATCCAGCTGCTTCTACTAAATAAAACCCACAGCCTATTCAAGGTATGACAGGCCAAGCTAATTCTATTGGGCTAGCCAGCTCTAAGCTTTTAAGGGGCAGGCCACCTATTACACCTACTACTACACAGTAGTTCTCACTCAGCTTTTTAGACAGAAACTGTGGGCAAAATATGCCATCTTGTTGAACAAAGCTCATGTATTGTCTCCTAAAGCCACAACATAACACGGCTCTCCTAATATACTCAGGAAGCCAACAAGCCCATAAAACCTTACCTCCACTTGGTGTAAAACAATAAAAACAACACAACACAAGTCTGTCTTTATTGCAGCCTGTGGTTATCTAGGGAGCACATGTTTTCTACATATAACTTTAAAACGTAAATGGAAAAATGTTTACATATCTGAAGTAGGTAATGCCCAGAAGCACATTTAGCCTAATATATTGCAATTCCTCACAGGGCATGGTACTAAAGTACTATTTCTTGTAAAAGTAACGTATAGAGAATTTCAATACAAAGCTATCTTTAGACCAAATTGTAAATTGCTCATTTGCAAACCCACTCTTGCCTAGTGTGTATGCAAAACATTGCATTGACATATAAAAGTATATACGTGTTGCCAACGGATAATTGAAACCCATACGTATCTGACAAAGATTGCTACAATAAATCAAGATATCCCACCAGTACATGACACAAATAAAATTTTAAAAAGCTAAAGCTCGTCCTCATGGGCTGAGCAAGAAGCTAAAAGCTTTTGCTTTTGGACTGCCATATTCCAAGACCCAGGTATTATACTGTTATAGACTCCAGGCTGTTTTCTTACCGCTCATACTTTGCAAGGAACTTTCTGCAGCAATGGTGATTTGAATTATATTTAGACACTGGAATCAGACTGTACCTCAGACATCCTGGTAGTTAACTAACCTACCTGATGCCCCTGAACCACTAGTTCAAATCAGGTATTCAGTAACAGGCTTTAGTTTTCAATTTTGTTATTCACTGTTATGTGTGAAGTCTTCTTAATGCCATTAAATTTCAATCTTTTGCTAAAGTTAGTAGAGTTGCGTTGGTGCTGAAGTTGATTGTTGCCACTGACTGCTCTGATAAACCCTTTCATGGGCATACAGCTGTTTCTCTGATCAACTGATCTAACACAACAATGTTATCTGGTCCCTTGGGGAACTGTTCATCAGAAGCTATTCCCATGCACCTATTTATGACTCTTGAATCCAGTCAGGATTCCTTTTTCTGTGTCTATCATTTATTGATTTTTGTTGTTGTTGTTCTCACTGTGTTCTATCACTCAGCAAACAGGCATCTATTTGTGGAAGCTTTATAAAAAGATAGGAATGGATTATTTTAACATTGTTCTTTCTGGCTTCTTTCCAATGCTCTGCCTTGTTTTTAATCAAAATGGGTGGAACACATGCTGCACTTGCTTGCACTGTACTAAATCACTTTAATAAACCCACTACAGAATTCATTCAAATGTAGCAAAACTTTAGTACTGACAGTCTGTCAACACTGTAAGGCATTTTCTTTAACAGAATGTGCTACTAAATGTTCTGCCTGTATCGTTTCATGTCTGCATTCATAAATGGGGAAAAAATTCCCCTGGTTGTTATCTTGAGAGTTCTCACATATGTCAGTCTAATTAAAAAAGCTATTGCATTATCAAATGTACCTTGTCCACATTTTCCCCCAGGATTAGTACAATTGCAAACATTTTCTGCTCATTCAAAAGTAACTGTTTTTTTCTTCCAAATTAATCTACAATTTAGTCAAAGGAACACTAGATTACTGAAATAAAAATAATGATTATTGTTAAATAATTAGAAAGGATATTTTAGAAATGGACAGATCTTCCTGTCAAATGCTAGAAATAAATTAACATTGTCAGCAAAAGTTCTTGACTAGAGATGATTGAATACTGGGAGTGGAGAGGAAAATGGTTTCTGTGAATATTTGCTCAAATTTTTAAACAAATCCACTTTTAAAGTTATGTTCACACCATGTTTCCATATAATTCCAGTACACATTCCTGGAATCAAGTTTTACAGGCATGTATATTTACAGAGAGGGAATTCAGAGCCTCATGAATGAGTATTTTTTCTATAGTGGCCTGGGCTCATTGCCATTGAAGAAATGAAAAGATTTCTGCTGATTCCAATAGGATTTGGATCTGGCTCTCAAATGGAGAAATGAAATAATATCATGTCTCTCATCCTGCCAATCACACTAACTAAAACAGCCCGAATAGAGAGTATTGAATATTTCAGAAAATAATGTGTGACACAGTCTGGATTATGCAGTCCATTTATAATATTTAACATCAATATGTCAATAATTTCAATAACGCATATGAGATGTGCCATGTTAGCTACCAATAGAAAGATTATAATTTGTTAAGAATGATTATATTGTTTATGTGCATGTGTCAGATCTGTATTGGAAATTATGGATGTGTTTGGATATATCTATATTTTGACTTGTGCTGTGTTTCTGGGCCATACCCCAGACTGAATGGCAGCAGCCATAGCCAGCTTCATGGCCCATTAAGGAAATTCACAGGTACTATTGGCCCAGGGAGAGACCTGATGAGTTACCAGGGACTTACTCATGTGACTCTGGATTCCGTCTTATGGCTGTAAATCTTCACACACAGCATGGAAAAGGCCAGAGGACATAAAAAGCAGCTGCACCACCACCATTTTGTCTTCAGTTCCGTCCTTCAGTCTACAGTCGATACCCACCTTTGGATCTCTTTATCTACAGCTGAAGCTGTGAAACAAGGGACTGAGACCCATCCAGGTACTGGATGTACACCAGAGCAACTATACAAGCCTGTAATCTCCAAATTCTGTCAACGACTTGATGTATATGGACTCTTGACAACTTGTAGGTATCTGATTGCTTTATCCCTTTAACAGTTCTCTCATAATTTGTTTCTCTCCTTGTATAAAAAACTTAGTTTTAGTTACTAAAGGATTGGCTGGCAGTATGGTAATTTGGGTAAGATCCAAACTTATATTGCAGCTGATCCTTTACGTCAGAAGAACCCTTTTGGTAAAGAGCATGTAGTTTTAAGTAACTTACCCCTTTACTAGACCCAGTGGCTGACTGGGAACCAGTAGCTGAAATGCAGTAAAGGGACTGTTTACACTTTGTTGTGACTTCTTGATATCTAGTGTGGGGATCAGAAGCATTGTTTGTGGCTGGTTGGGAAGTCTGACTTCAATGTCACCCATTAGTACTGAGAGAATTTGCTCTCATGTGCAGCCTGCCCTGATCTTGGCATTTTACCCCCGCACGGCAAGGTCACAATCTGATCATTTGAATAATGAATAAATAGGGCGAATTTAGACTCTGCTCAAAATTTATATAAGTAGGAAAAGGGACTAAATTTGAAGGATGGATTGTTGCAAATAATTCACATCAGCTTTATTCATGAGACTAAAAAGAGACAAGGTACAACATTACAATCTTGTAAGTTACAATGTGTTTGTGGATCCTTCCTCACCTACGTACAATGCGTAAAAACTTTTGGCTGTGGTGTTATCCTTTTACTTCCATGGGCATTATATTCACTAACAATTTTTTTTAAACGGTTAAAAATTAAATTACTCTTGATTTTTTGAGACAGTGAGTGAGGTAATATCTTTTATTGGACCAACTTGGTTGAGTAAAAGATATTTCTTTGCCTACCCTGTAACCGTGTTGGTCCCAGGATATTAGAGAGATGGCGATACTCGATATTCTGTACAGTCCTGACTCACTTAGTGGCTCACCTTCAGTGTCTGTTTTTCTTTCCTAAATGCAGCATGCTCTAGAACTTCATTTTTTCCTTATGTATTGCAAATTACATTCCACAAAACTAAGACAGATCTGTTACCCCTGAAATTTTCAGTGATAAATATCTATATACACTGAAACAAATTGTACTTACATATTTTTTGAGTGGTGCACAGCCTGACTCATCTGTTAAGATCCAGGGCTCCAGGAGACCATTTGGAACCTGTCTGTCAGGCCACAGTATACATAGAAGGAATTAATTATGGAGGGCATTGCAGGAATTAGAAGAAGGATCGATACATGTTCCCTTAAGGATATTCAGTCACAAAACCAAAGGAACAATTCCACTTGAGGTAACACAGGCTTTCACATTTAATCAAGAATTCCTTTAATTCTGTTATGTTTTCTCCTGCTTGCTAATACAGAGTTAAATTGTTACATTCAAAGCACTCCAATTTGAGGTTGCAATTTTTTCTAGATGATATCAGGCCTTAGTTTTTGTAAAACACAGAAAATGTTATTTCCTCCAATGCACTGCAGTCCAAACACAATTTCTTCTTCGTAGTGAGAAGATACTGTTGCAGCTAAAACTGCACTTCAAGCTTCTAACGTGAGAACTTTGCTATCGAATAGCAGAGTCTAGCAGATCATCCATCCAATTCAATATAAGATTCTTGGTGAAATAGTGTATTTTGTAACTCTGGGGTACTCTAGAGTTTGAGAGATTTGCCACCAAACTTCAGAATTACAAGACTAAAATTCTTTATAAGTTTCCCACACATAAGACCAAGCCCAGGTTTGAAGCCTAAAAAGAACTGGGTTCCTTCTTTTTTAAAACTTGGATATTTTTTATCATGGGCTTCATTTCAGACTTCAGAGTCTAAAAATAGTGGCGCCACTTCCAGCTCCTACTTCTATGGCTATCAGAGTAGTAGTGCTGAGCAAGGGTGTAGCCAGGAACCCAACACGCAGGGTCTGCATACCACCTTGTGTGCTCTACAGATGGTCTTCTTATAGGCCATCATGAGAAGAAGGCAGGGAAGGGGCAGAATGGAGTGATTATATATCCCAACAAGGTATGTGGAAACCCAACAAAAATACAAGATTATTCCACCTGGAGGCTGCAGTAGCAACTATAAGTATTTTGTTGCTGCTCATGAACCTGAGTGTTCTTTCCCCACTACTTACTACAAAACTCATGAGCAGTCAGCACAGCAAGGTGCTACCTGACTTTTATTTTGCCTTCAGATTCACTTTTTTTCATTCTCTGTGGCTATGTCTACACTAGAAAAGTTAAGTCAACTTTGTTAAGTAGATTTAAGGTCATCTTTAAGTCAACTTAAAGTCGATTTTATTAAGTTGACTTAACAAAGTCGACTTAACTTTTCTAGTGTAGACATAGCCTCTTGTCAACCTTATTAAGTTGACTTAATGCTTTAAGTTGACTTAATAAGGTTGATTTAGGCACTAAACCCCGTCCACACTGACTTTAAGTCAACTTAAGGAGTTGACTTGAGGCTTAAGTCGACCCAAAACCAGGTGTTATTAAATAGACTTAAGCTTTCCTTAAGTCGACTTAAGGAAATGCTTAAGTCGACTTAATAAAAGCCCAGTGTAGACGTGGCTTTATTTAGGTCGACTTAAGCCTCCTTAAGTCAACCTAAGTTGCCAGTGTAGACGCACCCAGTGTCAGCACCACAAAGTGTCATAGGCAGTTCAAACTCTGCATCTTGTTCACTTCCATTGAGACTTAAGCTCCTAAGTCACATTTTCAAAAGCAAGAGAGGCACTTCGGTTCCTAAGTGACCTAGACACTTTTGAAAATGTTTCTACATTTTTATGCATTCAATAACCGCTAGAATCATACTGAATATATTTCTGCCATGCTTGATGGTATACAGTAGTTTCGCTGCTTTACTTGCAAACAAGTCAACAGTGGTTGCATATGTGTAAAGTGAGGAAAGTGTCACAGCATATTGGCAGCTGAACTCAGTTCTAGTTACTCAGTTATATTAAATGAAAATAGACGTGAAACAAACAAAAGGAAATACTGCCCTCTTATAAATAAATAATAAATGTGTTAGTCTTTAAAAGTGCCACAGGACTCCTTGTTTGTTTTGCCCTCTTATATACAGTCATGTAATGAGGTATACTGGCTCTGTAAGGGCATAGAGGAAAGTCTTGAAGACCAGGCTACTCCATTAAAGGGTCAGACAGGACAGCAGGGAATGATATGCCATAGGCTGCAAAAGGGGAAGTGGCCCCAGGGAAACAGTTGGTATCTCAAAAAACACCAAGCTAGTCATAACATTAGCCTTAATCTCTACCTCAGGAGATTAGGATATATTCTAGAAAGAAGGGCAGCATATGAGTTGCCTCTTCCCTTATAATAGAAGCAGAGATACTGGGAAGAGATGGAACTGATTAAATCTGCTTCAAAAACTGAGGAGGAGCCTTGGAAAACTCAGAAGGGATGGCTAAGTTAGTAAGAGAAAGATGTTGGTTGTGAAAATTTTGTTTAACTTTTGTTTACTGGAGCAGCTGGGCTACCAGTCTGGTGGAGCTGGGTGGACGTAATTTAAAGGATGAACTGAGAAAATCTGGCTCAAGATTACAGCCTGCTGCAAGTAGCATTCTATAGAACAGAGTACCCGTGTAGATCTCCACCAGGTTTTAAAAGTCACCAGGTAATGTTATGCTTAATAACACTATTATTATTCATGCTAATATAAAAATAATTTAATCTCATGATTTAGAATTAATTTGTTGCTGCTGAGATCATGAAGGAATTTTTCAGCCACATACAGCTTTCCATGTTTGGGTTAATGCATTGTAGAAGTTTTCCACCTTTCTTTAAACTGTCATGTATCCAGCGGTGGTATACTGGGATTGCCAAATTGATGGCAAATCTCTTACAAGACCTATAGCAAAGATATGTCTTGGACATCTAATTTCTGTGTTCAAGATCTTGAATAATGTAACAAAGCAGTTGTCAACATGCAGAGGGCTGTATAGTATTCCAATGTCTAGACACATACACTATTTCACATTTGTATATTACTAAAAACACTTGGGTAGTTTGGTATTATTCATACTCCAAACAAGCAGATTACCACTACAAAACACTTTGGTGTTGAGAGTCTAATGAGAACAATGGGATGAGGAATACTTGAGGGCAAACTACTTAAGTATTTTGTTTACATTTTTAAAAAGTATACTAATGTGAATTGCTAAGCCATCATTAAAGCATTGGCTGACAGTAACTAATTTAGCTCTACCAATGATTGTAGCCCAATACATTTTTCTTCAAGATCCATTTGAGGTGATCAAATGGCAAAATGAGAATAGACAGATGCCTGGTCTTAAGCAAGTGGCAGGAATTATACTTTAACATGCAGACAGGTACTACCCACCCATCAGCCATATCATCCTATACCAGACATTTAAATGGTTCTGATGTGGTATCAGGGCTCCCTAGCATGAAACACATAATGTGAGATGGGTCTCCTCAGTCTACCCTCCAGGTCTCAGCCCCTTTGGCTATGTCTACATTTACAAAAACTAGTTCAAATTAGTTAATTTGAACTAACTAATTCAAACTAATTTTAGTTAGTTCCAATTAACTTAATCGAACTAGCATGGCCCCACTAGAATGCTAGTTCGAACCAGTCATGTCCATGCACTAAGCACTTGCTTAGTCTGAATTAGTCAGTTGCATGAAGGTCAATCTGCCGATTAGTTCGAACTAAGCAGTTAGTTCGAACTAATATGGTCACATTGACTTAATTCGAACTAACTATTTCGAATTAAGGGTTAGTTCTAACTAAGCAATCAAATTTATTAGTTCGAATTAAGGAAGCCCTTTATTTGAATTAATGAAAGCCTAGTGTGGCCAAGGCTTAAGTTAGTTCGAATTAAGCTTTCTTAATTCCAACTAACTTGCAAGTGTAGACATAGCCTTTGAGTCCTAGCAGTAATTCCCCCATAAGGCGAACACAGGGTGCAGCAGAGTGGGGACCTTGGTCTGACCTCAGCCTGAGGGAACCATAATCTCATCCTATCACATAAACCAAGGCCCAACACCAAAATCACAGGTCTTTTATCTCTGGGAATTGTTCATTTTATTCTCTTTACCATACTAAAAACTGGTCAGATGTTTCAGTGAATAAACAAGTTCTAGAGGGGTAGCCGTGTTAGTCTGTATACAGCAAAAAACGAGAGTCCTGTGGCACCTTAAAGACTAACAAATTTCTTCGGGCATAAGCTTTCGTGGGCTCCAACCCACTTTGTCAGATGCATCTGACGAAATGGGTTGGAGCCTACGAAAGCTTATACCCGAAGAAATTTGTTAGTCTTTAAGGTGCCACAGGACTCTCGTTTTTTAGTGGATAAACAACTGCACTCCAGTACCTCCATTAAGTAGGAAGTTGCTAACCAAATGTCACCTGAAGAAGCCAAACAAACTCTCTGGTTCTCTGCCAATTGACCAATAGGAGAAAAAAGTCCTTCCGACCCTAGAAACAATTGAGACCTGCAGCATTTGTCAGGCCAGGTTTCCATTCCTTTCCTTGTTCGGGTGGGTAGGGTGGGTTGCTGGAATGCAGCCAAAAGGAGCTCCAGATTGTCCCTGTGCTGAGCTATATCCTGGGAGTTGGGAAATACTGGCCAGTCAGTCAGTACCCCTCTCCTCCAGCTGGCCAATGGATGCTAGAGGCTCCCAGTGGGAGCTGTTGTCCCTTGACAAATGTCCCCGTCCCTTGCTACTGGGACTGCCCCATTCCATTGCTGGCCCTATCAACTTCCCTCATCCTTTGATGTAGGTGGGTTGCATTTTTAAAAATGGATGGGAAACCTGGGTTTCTCCCCTATTAAAGACACCCAGGAGTCATAAGGGTGAAATGCAAAGTGCTGCTGAGAAGAAGAAAGAGAGCAAAGAATAATAAAAAGAGATCATGTTTCCTCCTGTCAAAAGCTCTATGCTACAGTGCCCCAGCATTTCCTGCTATTCTGAGTTTGTAGAAAACTTCTGTCAAAACAAGTTTTTGACTAAACAGAATTTTTTTTGTGGAGGGGGGACTATTTTTAACTAAGATTTTCAGATTTTTGTTGAATAACAAAAAAAACCCCTAGTTTTTGGCAAATCAAAACATTTGATTTAAAATAGAAACTTTTGAGTTTAAACCAAACATTTAAAAACAGTTATTTAAAAACTGAAAATATATTTGGGGGGGGGGTTGTTTTGTTTTTGCAAAATAGATGGACTTTAACTTGGTGGTAAAGAGGATATTACTTGTCAATTTTTTTTAAATTGGGAAACAAAATAATTTCCCCATGAGCTCCATGTACAAGAATGGCTGTTTATTAATGCTCTAGAAAAGATCTTTGGGAAGTTGAAAATATTGCAAATGACAGGATTATTAAGGTTTGTCAATTCTAGAGAAGACTTCAGAGGCACTAATTACATGAACCAATAACACTGTGGCAGATAGTTAGAAGGAATAATATGAACTACTCACACAGGTTACTGTATTACACATTACTTGTTACAACCTAAGTAAGAAACCTGGGCTTTGTTGTGTTTGACTTAGTGAAGACCACTGCTCACTTGGCCTGATCTAAATCCTTTTGAAATAATTGGAAAGATTCCCCATTGACTTAACTGAGTTCTAATCGGGTCCAATATTCAGCAGCCTTTAGAAAATTAACAAAAAATATTGAGTAGCGAATGGAAAGGAAAAAAAAAAACCATAAATCACCTTGAATGCAATTCAGTTCTGGTCACCCAGTCTCAAAGTGTACATCCACACTGCAGCTGAGGGATGTTTCCAGCTCAGGTAGACAGACCTGCCCTAGCTTTTCTCAAACTAGCATGCCAAAAATAGCAGTGTAGCTGGGGGTAGATGACTCCTCATCTCACTTGCTTTGCAGAGGGTCCTGAAAGGTTTGTATTCAGGTGCTGCCAGCCAGGTTACCCTTCTCCCCACCACCCAGCTACACTAATTTTAGTGCTGTAGCTCTGCTCATGCTAATGTGTGTCTGTCTACCCACTCTGGGCAGCACACTCCCAGGTGCAGTGAAGACATACCCAAAGATATAGCAGCAATGGCAGAGTCCAGTGATGCGAATGATTAGAGGCATATTCTAGAAAAAGCTTCCATAAGAAGATAAACTGAAAAGACTAAGTTCCAAAGGGGTAGCCATGTTAGTCTACGTCAGCAAAACAAACAAGGAGTCCTATAGTGCTTTTAAAGACTAACAAATTTATTTATCGCATGAGCTTTCATGGGAGAAAATCCCACTTCATCAGTTCAAAGTGTCTGACGAAGTGGGACTTTCTCCCACGAAAGCTCATGCGATAAATAAATGTGTAAGTCTTTAAAAGTGCCACTGGACTCCTTGTTTGAAAAGACTGAGATTGTTTATCTTAGAGAGGAAATGAATAGTGGATGAGACAACAAATAAATAAGAAAATAATAAATGGCATACAAAAGGGAGAGCTGGCATTTCATTCACCCTTTCTTATAATACAAGAGGAGCATCCACTAAAACGGGAAGCCCACAAATTTAAACTAATAATTACATTACTTTTTTCACATACCAAGAACTAGTATGAGGCATTCATTGCACCAATGTGTAACTGACTCCATTCCATGTGAGAGTGAGCATTTTTTTGGATAATGAGAACAGCAAATGTTATAAGAGCAAGTTAAGGGTTTTAGATGGGATACAAACTCTCATGCTTCAAGGCACAAAGCAGTCTCTGAATAAGTAGGATTAGGAAGAAAATTCGCTTACTGCAGATTATTCTATAGGTTTTGGTTTTGGTTGGTTGTTTTTGCATGTAACCTTATAGTATCTGGAACCACTCACTGTTGGAGATGGTGTACCGGACTTGATAGACTATTTGTCTGATTCAGTATGGTAGTTCCTGTGAGCCTCTTATCAAAGTGGACAAACCAACAGTTTCTCAAATAGTTCTGTAGCAGTCAGTGACTTCATTGGGACTATATTGCTGCTGATGAACTGGCCAAGAATCTGGTTCAAGACAGAGAAGAATCAAGCCCCCTTAATCCTCTCTCTCTCTCTCTCTCTCTCTTTTTTTTTTTTAGAAGGAAAAAACAATTAAATAAAGATACAAGTAATTATTTTCAGAAGAGACTTCATTTCCATGTTACATGTATATAAAATTATCACTACTGCATCTTCTACACAACTCTGCAAATGAATGTAAAAGTTTCAATACTACCAGCAAAATCTTTTCCCTTTACAACAATATATTGTGCCCTTTAATAAAAATATCTCACTTATTTTTGGCCTGCATTTTTCTTGATTTGAACAATAAGACATGGTATGTCTGCAATACAGTTTTTTACATGTCTTGGTGACAATAGCAAATTATTAACAATCCAGATTCCCAGTTATTAATGGATGTAGGTATTTAATAATGTGAGTAGAGTAAGATTCTCATCCTTTGTAAATCATCATAGAACTGTTGAAGTCACAGTTTACAATCTAGGTATATGAGACAGCATGTGGATACAACAAATAGGGGGACTATTCTATGTATTTACATAAAAGATATTTGCATTGGAAAATATACAAAATGGAGCATGAAGAGAATCAAAGTTCTTTAATTTGTGAACAGACTTTTATAATAACCACTATACTTTAATCATATTTCAAGGTTTACTGCAACTATTTTGAGCTGTTATTTTTTTTCAGATACCATACAGTATGGGCTTTTACCTCATTTTGCAACCACAGCAGCAAAAAAATAGGTAGCACAACTCACAATTGTATTTGAATCTGCTGTTCTAAGGATTTATGTTCTTGCTGGAGCTTACTTGTTTACATCTAGCTTTTATTAAAGCTTTAAAAATTTCCCTTTGAATAAACATGAAGTAGAAGTTTAATAATAGATTTTGTATACATTAATGTGTCTATTTTAGAGAGATGGATTATGTATAGGCAAAAAGTTAAATGACGTTAGTGATCCTCTTAGGCATCTTGGAGCTTCTCTATAAGGGTGTTTCTGAAATCTCATGCTTTTTGGGTGCATCTACACTTACAAATTAAGTCGACTTAAGCTTGCTTAAGTCGACTTAATTTAATCTGCGTCTACACTACAATTTCCTTAAGTCGACTTAATTAATTATTAAACTTGGTTTAAAGTTTAAAGTTGACTTTACTGGCTAAGTCAACTTTATAAAGTCGACATAGGGCTAATCTGTGTCCACACTGGCTAAGTAGACTTTATAAAATCAACTTAAGGGCTCCAGGGCTCCCCCACTGCCCTCCCTGCCAGGGTGACTGGCACAGCCAGAGCCTGGCGTGCCTCCCCCACAGGGCAGGACACAGCCCTGCCCACCCCACTCCTATGCCCTGCCAGTGCCCCAGTCCTGCTCAGCCCCCATTGTACCCAGGTACAATGAGGCAAATGCTGGGTCCCCTGGCACTTGGCAAGGGGTGACACCCCTGACACCATAGACCAGTCCCAGGTCCACCTAGCCCCTGGAAGTCGACTTTGGTGTCCAGTGTGGACGCTCTAAGTCGATTTGGCAAGGTTCCCTTGAAGTCGACTTAATTTTTGAGTGTGGACATGCTAAGTCAACTTAACAAAGTCGACGTAAAGTCAACTTGATTTAGCAAAGTCGACTTCTTTGGCCAAGTGTAGACATAGCCCTTAAGACTTAAGAAACTTGTGATGTCCCTTTAAACCAAGTTTTAGAGAGGCCCAGCAGTGTGTAGTGGCAGGGCCAAGGAATTGGGAACAGAGTGTCTCCAAGTCTCTTTCAGAGAACTTCATATCAGAAGTGACAAATGTGCCATATCATTTTTCTTACTGATGAAACATGCTGGATAGTTGGTTGCTATTCTGACAGCTGCATACTGAATACAGTTGTAAGTGGGACATAAAGATAACCCATGAGCAACAGAAGAGCGAATAGCCCACCAGAGCACACACCCAACAAGAATGGGACATTGTAAGTGTCGTGGAAGACTGGAGGTACAGCAAGTTTTAAACCTTTCATAAATCTCCAGAAAGATTCTTTAGTAGGTTCTGTGGATGAAAAAATAGCTTCTGTCCAGCTCCTTTTTTTCCTGAGCCAGTTTATCCATCCCTAATATAGACTGATGATTAGGAAAAGCTTTTTCATTCAAAGAGGTATTAGGGAATAAGATAGGCTGCCAACAGAAGGAATTGAAGGAACAAGCATCAGAAAACGGAACTGATGAAGATCTAGGCACTGTCAGTGTATCTTGGTATTATCTGCTGAAAGGAATTAAATGAACGAGATGAATGGCTTTTCCATCCAAAATTCCCATATTCCATGCAGCTCAGTCATCATGGAATCTTTCCGATACAACTCTTCTCCAGGCTTGCTTTCAAAAGTCCTTTTGAAGCCTGTCAATCTCACAAACAGTATGAGCTATCTCAGCTAAACAAAACACTTGCACATTATTTTCCTCATTGCAGACAGACTTCAGAGATACAATGTCTTTGATTGGAGATGGTTTTGCAGAAAATACATAAATGTGCAATAGGGTGAGGCCATTTAGTTGGGGTTGGTCTTGCTTTAAACAGGGGGTTGGACTAGATGACCTCCTGAGATCCTTTCCAACTCTAGTAATTTGAACTATGAATGCCTATACCCATGCATGCACACAATTAATTACCAAGCTGGATTCTCATAGACTCATAGACTTTAAGGTCAGAAGGGACCAGTACGATCATCTAGTCTGACCTCCTGTAAAATGCAGGCCTCAAGACCTCACCCACCCACTCCTGCAATAGGCCACCAACCTATGACTGAGTTATTTACCTCCTTAAATCATGATTTAAGGACTTAAGAAACAGAGAATTCACCGGTAGGTGAACCATGCCCTGTGCTACAGAGGAAGGCGAAAAACCCCCAGAGCCCAGGCCAATCAGCCCTGGGGGAAAATTCCTTCCCGACCCCAAATATGGCGATCAGTTAAACCCTGAGCATGTGGGCAAGTCTCAACAGGATTCTGATGTCTCCACTGATTGTACATTTCCCCTTCTATTATTTTAGAGTGGCCATTACCTTGCAGATCACACCATTCTCCTGATTGTCTTTATGTGAATGGGTGATCCCAATATGAAATCCTAGAAGTGGATTTCAGTGGTCATAAGCATTAAAGGCTATGTCTACACTTGCAAGTTAGTTTGAATTAAGGAAACTTAATTTGAACTAACTTAAGCCTTGGCCACACTAGGCTTTCATTAGTTCGAATTAAGGGCTTCCTTAATTTGAACTAATAAATTTGATTATACCTTTCGAACTAACCCCTAATTCGAACTAGTTAGTTCAAATTAAGTCAATGTGGCATGTTAGTTTGAACTAAGCAGTTGAGCACATTGAGCTAAATGCAACTGACTCATCTGAACTAAGCAAGTGCATGGCACTTGCTTAGTTCAAACTAGCATTCTAGTGGGGCCATGCTAGTTTGAATTAAGTTAATTCGAACTAACTAGAATTAGTTAGTTTGAATTAACTAATTCAAACTTATTTTAGTAAGTGTAGACATAGCCAAAGCATCCAAGCAACACTCAGTCTAGATGCACCAGCAGTTTTGGTTCCCTTTGGCCATTCTCAACTGGGCTTTTTCCCAGACCTGATTAAAAGTGACTGGAATTTTACAGAACACAACACTGAAAGAACTGCATGTCTAACACTACCTAGCTATACTTAGGGCTTGTCTTCATGACAGTGTTAATCTGAGGTGTCTATGCTCAAAATATTTAGTCTAGTGCACGTGAAATTGGTCACAACTCTGGAGCAGCCTGGATGATTATACTAGCTCCATTGAGTAGTTGCATTTCTACTGCAATACTAACTACAGCATCAGTAGCACCGGGACTTCACTTTTCAACTGCTGATGGTCCAGCTAGCTTGAGTTTAAAGCCCCACTTAACTCAAGATTTGTGTGTGCACACGGGAATAAGGTTAGGGGCAACTCAAATTATACCATGAGCTCACACTGAAGTGAGGATAAGTCCCTACTCAATATTTTAACCAGCAATACGCTTGTCAACAAGCCATACAACAATGCATATTTTATGATTCATACAGTTCAACATCTAACACCCACACGAGGAATGTATTTTCCTTTCTCAGCGAGGCAGAAAGATTTTATCCATTTCCTGTATCTATTTGTTTGCACAATCCCTTTTGAACACTTTTGGAATAGCTTGTATCTTATTCTGACTCATTTACCATGCACTGCACCTTTAAAAGGAGTGGAATCCACCGCACCAGTGCAGAAAGCTGTCATTTTGTGATCAGCTCTTGTCTGCTATAAAGGAGATACACACCAGGGGGAACGCCTTTGTTCTGGTGTATTTTTAATGTTAAATAAAAAGTAATAAGACTGAAAGACTATGGTTATTCATTGTATTTGATCAAATAACATAGCAAACAGCTCCAAGAATGTATCCAAATATTTTTCCTCCCTCTATTTTGGATGCAACAGTTTTTAAGCAATTTTAGTTATGGAGTATGTCACAGTTCAGTACAAGAACAGGTGTTTCCCGTTGAGAAGTGAATGGGGACCAAGTGGCAAATACAGTTTATGAGACACAAATTAAACTGTATTCAGCAATGACTGCAGAACCTAGTGGAATTAATTGTAATAATTAAGAAGCACCTAGGGCATACATTGTTCTTTGTGTGTGTGTGCGTGTTGAGGTAGAAGAGAGTGATTTATCAATTCTAGTCCTATGTTGTTCTAGGAAGAAGTAAAAAAAAAAGCCACATTAAATAGGTCTTTGAAGTGGCTACAGACAGATTCTTCTCTAAAACACTGTATTTCCTGGTCAATTGCAAAGGGGAAGTTGTCTTTAAGGTGACTAAAGTCTCGCACAATTTCTTGTTTGTTCTCAAAAAATTCCAACTAAAACAAATTACCTTACATTCATGCATTTGTGTTTCATGAAGAGATACAGAGGCTACAATTTTTTGTAGCTTTCATAGATTTTTAAGGACACAAAGAAAAGTTATGATGACCTAATCTGACCTGCATAACACAGGCCATAAACCTTCAACCAGTGATTTCTGCATCAAGGCCATAACTGCTATTTGAATATAGTGTATCTTTTAGAAAGAAACCCTGTCTTGATTTAAAGTGATGGAGAATGCACCACATCTCCAATTTGAGAGCTCTTGTGTTAGAACAATATTTTCTCATGGGACTTTCTTTGGAATGTCAAATACTGTTGACAACCTTCCATCCACCTTCAAAGCATCTGATGAAGTGGGATTTTTTCCTACAAAAGCTCATGTGCTAAATAAATTTGTTAGTCTTTAAAAGTGTCACAGGACTCCTTGTTTGTTTTGCTGAATTAGACTAACATGGCTACCCCTTTGCAACTTGTTGACAACCTTTAGTTGTAGATTAGTTGATGTAAATTGTCATAGCTCAGAGGACTTCAGCTGATCTGTAACAATTTATACTAACAAAGGATCTCCCCCCGCCCGGCCCCCCCCCCCCGAGTTTGTGTGGGTTGTAAAAATATTATGCAATTTTATCAATTCTCTAGTACCTTTTAATTTATCTTGGTACTTTACATTTTATAACATAAAATTAAGGCATGGGCTTATGACATATGAACATGAAGTTTGCTCATTATTATTTATTCATTAATCATTTATTAATTTAACACCCAAAGACTGCTAGTTATTGTACTGACATAGAAAAACCAAGGCTGTCAGAAGATCTTATCATCTAGACAGCAGATAAAAAGAAATAATGGAAAAGATGGAACATAGCTTTAGATAACAGGTTTGTACATGGTTATTATACATGATGGGTTTCATACATCTTAATCCAAAGTGTAATGCATAATTGCTTTGCACATGACACCAGGACCCTAAAATATAAATACAACCTAATTATATGCATATAGAAAAATCAAAAGGAAACATCTAGTTTCAAACAACTCCCTGTATTGCTGCAGCATAGCTTGCCACAGTAGATCGATGTCATTTTACTATATAGTAATAAAGAGATAGGAGTTCATCATAGTCTCCTAATGATATACTGTATATTTCTCATTTGTCTCCCATCACCTTTATGATAATTCCTTAGTATGGTTCCATTATATACTGCCTATTTAAAGTATTTAAAGTATGATTTTCAAGAAATATCTCTTCTGCTCCTCTCATGAAAAATTAAATCTGGGTATCTCTGAAGTAGTTTCTTTGCTTTCGTGTTCTCCAGCTTAGTAACCAAACTTGTTTTTCAGCAGTGACTTCTAAGCATGGTATCATGTATAAAATATGTGCAAAAAGGGTTTTATTTCTACTCAGGGCTCTCTTTTAAGCCTTAACTTGGCTTTAAGTAAAAAAACAACAAGGGTTTTAGCTTTTTTAAAAAGTGCTGTTTCTTACTGTGAAGGAACGTCTGCAAAAGAGGCTTCTGCTTCAAAGGGTCAGTGTGCAGATGATGAATGGCTTGGGTTAAACAAAGGCAGCAGAGATCTTAGGATCCCTTGGCCTCTACTTCTTGGGATGTTATTATTTTAAAGAAGCTTAAAAGCATACAAAAGTGTATAGTATGTCCTGACAGCTCATTTTCACCTCCTTTTTGTCTCCTAGGTAAATTTATTTGGCAATAAAGTTCCAATCTGTGCTGTTTGTCCAGTGATCCTTGACACAGCTAAAAGCACTTCAAACTTTAAAATTATAAATATGTGCACTTTAAAATGAAATCAGTGGTTCCTTAATTTATCTGTCAAGACATGAATTTAGGGTTCTTTCTCCCCACCCCACCTCCCACTATATTGGTGACATCACTAACATCCCAAGGAATGCGAGAAATCAGGTTCTGCAATGGGAGCAACAGCATCCATTTTTTTCAGAGAAAATTCATTTTCTGAAATCAGATTTTAGCAGATAAAAAGTAACTATTAAAACAAATAGATAAGGCTTTACATGGTGTCATTAAAATGTCTTTTTACAAAAACTTCTTATAGAATTTTAGTAAAGCTAAAGCCAATAAAATCCTACAGGAGTTATCCTAAAATCCTACAAAATATAAAAGATAATTTCCTTTTTACAGGGTTTTTTGGGGGGAGGCAGGGATGTGCTTAAAGTAAACATCCTATAGAATTCTCGAGAAAGGATAAATTTATCTAATGAATCTTCTAGAACAGCCATGTTATCATTTTCCTGTGTCATTATGTAGAAACTTTCCATTTGAGGGTGGTTTGTTTTTAAATCTACCCCTGCACTACATTAGCCTTAAATCCTGAAACTGGTGCAAAAGCTAGAGGAAAAGGACTGTGTACAGAGATGCTCTGCTAGAGAGGGATGTACTTCTTCCTCGATCATGGAGCACTGCTGAGCCCAAGCACTAGCAGTCGTCTCTAGCCAATGGAGAATTAGGAAGGTCCTCTATGAACAGATTATTTCATAAATGTCTGTTATGCGTCGATTTCTTCCTCTTTCACAAAATATAACCTACAAGTAGTAATATCTAGGTGCCAAACACAGGTATATTAGGATGCTGTACAAGCATAGATAGTGACAGTCCCTGTTCAAATAGCTAGATATTGGACTACATGGATAATATCTAGGGCTATGTCTACACTGGCAAGTTAGTTTGAATTAAGGAGGCTTAATTCGAACTAACTAAAGCCTTGACTACACTAGGCTTTAGTTAGTTCATATTAAGGGCTCCCTTAATTCGAACTAATAAGTTCGAATAGGGTATTTGAACTAAGGGGTTAATTCGAACTAACTAGTTCGAATTAACCAATGTGGCCATGTAAATTCGAACTAATTTCTTAGTTCAAATTAACCAGCCATTGAAATGAATGGGGATCACTAATTTGAACTAAGCAAGTGCTTGCTTAGTTCGAACTAACGTTCAAGTGTGACCATGCTAGTTCAAATTAAGTTAATTCGAATTAACTAAAATTAGTTCGAATTAGTTAGTTCGAACTAACTAATTCGAACTAATTTTAGCAAGTGTAGACATAGCCTAGGATGTATGTAGTGCTGTGGTAGCTGTGTCAGTCGCAGGATATTAGAGGGACAAAGTAGGTGAGGTAATTTCTTTTATTAAACCAATTTCTGTGGGTGAGAGAGGCAAGTTTTCAAGCTTACACAGCGCTTGTCTTCAGTTCTGGGAAATTACTCAGAGCGTCACAGCTAAATATACGCTGGAACAGATTGGTTAACATAAATAGTAGGCACATATTCTAAGGGACCATTCAAAGTGAAGTGGTCCTCTACCTCACAGTAGTCATAGGACAAAAGGGAGTTAGGAGGTTACAAGCTGTTGTAATAAGGCATAAATGTAGTGATGCTCAGTGCTTTTTTTGTGATGGTACTCAGGGGTACTGAATACAGGCACTTTTTTTTCACAGAGCTGAGGCCCCAGCTCCTGCCACTGCCACCAGCGGCCCCAGGTCTCTGGCTGAGTACCAGCACCTTAAAAAAATAAAAATAAATAAACTACGAAAAAAGCACTGGTGACACTATTCAGTCCATAATTGTTAGTGTCTAGCAAACCTATGAATTTAAACTTCCAAGCTTATATTTGAAAGTGCTATGCAGATTTCCTTTGAGGATGAGGACTCAGAGGTCAGATATAGAGTGATCGCTATATGAGAAGTGCTCAGCCACAGAAGATACAGTGTTTTTGTCTTTCATCACTTCCTGTGTGAATTCATTTGAGAGCATAATAATTGTATGCTTTTTCCCACATAGTTGTTGTTGGGGCATTTAATGCAATGGATGAGGTAAACCACATGTTGTGTTATATGTGTGTAGGACCCATGGATCTTGTATGGTATGTTATGTGTTATGTTATGTGTATGTTATGGGGGGCATTGGGGTTGCCAGTTTTGGTTGGACATATTTCTGGAAGTTTTATCACATGATATAATCTTTAATTAAAGATTAAGCTTTAATTTCTGGTCACTCCAGGAAAATTCAGGAGAGTTGACAACCCTAGGAGGTGTTGATCATAGTAGCAGTGGAGATATGTCTGTAAGTTTTGTCATTTGTATTTCTGGCAATGTCTGGTACCACTTTGAGTTGATGTGTCCTGGTTTGTGGGGTGCTTGCTTCCAATGATGATCTTGGGAGATTGTGGGGTTCTCTGAAGATCAGAAGAGGGATTCAGAAAAGATTACTTTCAAAATGGGATCCCCATCAAGGCTGGGTTGTAGATGTTCAATTATATACTGTATGGGATCCATATGGGGTTGGTAATTGACAACTAGGAGTGTGTGGTTGGATAGGGTCTTATTTCTGTACTGAAGCAAGTATAATACTTGTCAGGGTATTTAGATGGTATGTTCCATGATGTGATATAGTGCAATTTAACAAGCAACTTCACCTTGAATGACTCATTAGAATATGTACTAATTATTTATGCTATACTGCTTGCTTGTGTTAGTGCAGACCTGGCCTAATAGTGTCACAGCTAAATACAATGTCCATAGAAGTACATCACTACAGGGTGTGAAATAGCCACGCTCCTAAGTGACATAGTTATACTGACATTAATCTCCTTTGCAGACAGCACCAAGCTGATGGGAGAGCTTCTCCTGTTGACATAGCTACCGCATCTCAAGAAGATGGACTAACTACATCAATGGGAAATCTCTCTCTCTTCAGCATAGGGGTATCTTAACCTAAGCACCTGGTGCAGCTGATGCAGTATTTTAAGTGTAGACCTGCCCTTAGTTCCCTTTCCCAGACCTGAAGAAGAGCTCTGGGTGGCTTGAAAGCTTGTCTCTCTCACCAACAGAAGTTGGTCCAATAGAAGATATTATTTCACCCACCTTGCCTTTCTAACATTTAAGATGGTTAGTGCTGTTATTATTATTACTATCTATTATTAAATATCAAAGTCCTTTTTCTTTTTAGTTTACTGCTGTAGACGTTGCCTCAAATCACTATATTAAGGCTCTACAATGATAGGCTATGTCTACACTTACTAAAATTAGTTCAAATTAGTTAGTTCGAACTAACTAATTCAAACTAATTTTAGTTAGTTCAAATTAGTTTAATTCGAACTAGAAAAAGTTAGTTCGAACTAAGCAAGTGCCATACATGGCACTTGCTTAGTTCGAATTAGCGATCCCCATTGATTTCAATGGGCCGGTTAATTCGAACTAAGTTAGTTAGCTAGTTAGTTCAAATTAAGCCTTACTTCTAATGCCCTTTTCGAAGTTATTAGTTCGAATTAAGAAAGCGCATAATTCGAACTAATTAAAGCCTAGTGTAGCCATGGCTTTAGTTAGTTTGAATTAAGCTTCTTTAATTCGAACTAACTTGCCAGTGTGGACATAGCCATACAGTCTATCAATTCCTTGATGAAAGAATGCTTTTTTTTTTTTTTTTTTAAGTGAAATCCTGGACCTAAACTAAATCAATAGGAAAACTCCTCTTAACTTTAGTGGGGAAAGGATTTCACCTGCAGTCTCCTAAATTCAATCAGATTATAAATATTTCATGCACAAACAACATCTCTTCCTCTCCATCTCTCTCGCCCTCCCCCAGTTTCTTAGTGTACACTTAACTCTATTATTGGAAAGATTCTTTGAGTTGCCCTACATATAAATATAAATGTTCATTATCCCTCACTGTCATTATAGCAAATAACAAAATAAAACTAGGTCGGCTAATTATATAATCACACAAATAACTATACATGTAACAGCTGAGAGGCAAAAGGATGAAGGGTTATGTGCTCACTACATTATGCCATGAAAGGTATTTTCCAGTGTGTCAGTCTGAATAGTGTGAGTGCCTCTTAAAAATGATTTTAAATAGCCTGAATAGATGGGTGCAAACTCTAAATAAACTCTTATTACATTTAAACTCAGTGATAGAATTATAGGAGTTGTTAGTATCATCCACTTGGTGGAATGTAAGAGTTTTGTGTGATGACAGAGGTCAACCACAAAGACTCTTAAGAATGTTAAGAATGGTTAAGGTATGTAAAAAAGAATAATACCTATAATTGTATTGAGGTGGGTTTTTGTTTTCATAAAGAGATGTTTTAGTAGCTATGAAAATTGAGATGGATTTGTTCATCATTTGTTAATAATACTAAAAAATTTTGGCTCTCGCTGTAGAAGCATCTATGTAGCTTTTTTTGTGGTGTTATTTTTGTTTGTAATGTGAGAAAATTCACCAAGAACTTCACACAAACTTATTTAAAATAAGTCTATCACCTACAGAACATTAAGTTTTAAATCAATGGTTTCCAACTTTTTCCTTTATGCGGACCACTAGATCATCATCTAAAGCTTTTGCGGACCACCATGTAAGCAAGCCATTTTAAACATTTGTAACATAGCTTATGGCTGACGGGAGTCAAACTTATATATCAAGGCTTATTAAAAACACAGTTATTTCAAATAATTTATTATGCTCATTCAGAAACATATTGCACTCGTCACAGTAAATTTACCTACAGGAATTATCTCTTCCCCCCCCCCCCCCCCCGCCACCACCCCGTCACGGACCACCTGCAGAACCCTCACGGACCATCAGTAGTCCACGAACCACAGGTTGGGAGCCACTGTTTTAGATTATTAGATGAGGTAGACATAAAAGACAGAGATGGTTACTTACGAAATAAAAGTTCAAAATCTAAATTCTAAACTTTATCTACACAATATATGAATCAAATTGTTTTTCTCACTGCACTAGGTGTTATAAGAAGTTCACAGTTCTTAATACACAGGCTGAATTCTTCCAAATGTTCTTGTTGCCTTCAGAGGAGAGATGCCAGGGGCTGATGTCATGGTATCCAATTAATATCCTCCTGCAGCCCTGAGCCACCACTAGAGAACTCCAGAACCTCAAACCCCAAACCGGTGAAGGCAGCAGCCACACATTCCCAAGCTGTGTGCAGCAGGGGGACTTCGGAGCTTCAGGCTTCTTCTGCTACCCATGACAGTTCTGAGCTCCAAGGTCCCTCTACTGCCAGTGGTGGCTCAGAATTCCAATGTCCCCACCACCTGTAGCAGCTGATGGCTGGGATCTCGGAGCTCTTAGCCACCAAGGGGGGACCTAGCAGCTCTCAGCTGCAGCCAGTGGTGGAGGAACCCTACTGTCCCCCAGCCTTTGTGGCCCCACAAGTGGCCCCACAGTAGTCAACCACTGTGGGTGATGGAGGAGTCCTGCTGCCATCAGCCATAAGGGCACTGTGGGGACCCCCACAGACCTGAGCCACCATCGGGGGAATCCCAGAGCCTGAAACCCTAGGGCCCTGCAGCTCTGAACCACATGCAACGGAGGAGCATCAGAGCAACGGGTCCCTCTACTGTCCATGATGGTACGGAGCTCCAGTGTCCCTACCACCCACAGCAGCTGATAGTGAGCATCCCTGGAGTTCCCAGTCATTGTGGGGAGACCGCACAACTCCCAGTCAAGGCAGGATTATCCCACAACTCCAAGCCACAAGGAGAGCACCAGCCTGGACCTCCCCCAGCTTCCAGCCACTGAACTCACTCCACTACCCCAGCTCCCAGCTGTGCCTCCTCCTCCCCCTGGGGCAGCTCCCAGCTGTTGCCCTGTTATTTTTATTAAAAGTCATGGAGAGCGCACAGCTTCCATTACTTTTTGTGTAATGCCCATGACCTGGATCAAGATTTTGTCACAGTTGTATTTTGTAAAAGTCATGGGCAAGAAACAAAAGTAATGGGCAATAAACAAAAATTCATGGAACCTGTGACCTGTCTGTGACTTTACCAAAAATAACTGGGAGCGTGAGTTGGGGGGAAGGATTGACATCTGGAGCTCCATTGGTGGCCAGTGGTGGAGGAACCCTACTGTCCCCCAGCCTTGGTGGCCCCACAAGTGGCCCCACAGTAGTCAACCACTGTGGGTGATGGAGAAGCCCTGCTGCCATCAGCCATAAGGGCACTGTGGGGACCCCCGCAGACCTGAGCCACCATAGCAGGGTTGGGGAAGAACTGGCCACCCATCAGCCATTCAGTGGCACAAGAGGGGATGGTTGCTAGTCAGCTGTTGGGGGGCCCCGAGACTGGCAGCCAATCAGTTGTTAAGTGGCAGAAGGAGTCTGGCTGTCTAACAACTGATTGGCAGGGGTGGCTGGCCACCAAACAGTTGTTCAGTGACCTGGGGCAACTGCTGCTCTGGCATCTATCCTCAAGGAGCTGGTAGCTGACATACCCTCTGTATGAGTTCCTCCATGTGTCTGGACAATACTATACTTTCCTGATGAATCTCTATCTCAAATTGTTTTTCAAACTTCAGAAATGATAGTGATGGGTTTGACATGAAAACCTAGATGAGTGGTAGATAGACAAAATAGAAGTACCAACCATCAGTGGGTTGTGGTTCTCTCCAATATAACCTTCAGAGTTCCTTACTGTGTGACAATCATTTTGTGCTTTTTTGTTTTGTTTTTTTCCCCGTCTTTCTGCTTTTCTAAGCTGGGCTATTCATAACTGATTAAATGTATGACACAGACATCTTGCAGTGCAAGTTGGATGCTTTTAAGCAGCTTCTGCACCGCATGCTTGCATTTGCATTCCAAGTTGTCTTTATCGGTTGAAGTTTGGATGCTAATAATAACATGTAAAGCCATCATGTCTTTCTGAAAGTTCTCAGTTATTTTCTTGTGCCTTCAGAGTTTTTAATTTTAGTGATATAATTTTCCAAATTTATACCAACGTAATGATTAAAAACTACAGTAGACTCTTATTGTTCACTAATCATGTTTGGCTCATCAGCTGCATCCTGTATACTCAAAAGGCTTTTAATGTACTTAGTCTGTCAGCAAAAGCGTGTCTGGTGAACAAATTATACTCGTATTGAAAATTTCAGGAAGGACTATACAACTGCTCTTCCCCTTAATATCTACCTTTCTAAACCATGTCTACACGTTTAACAATACAGACTTGTTTTTTGTGTAGACATTATAGATACATCCTGTAATTTTAATAAATGGCTGTAGCAGTTCTTATATATACATTACTGATTTATTACTGTCAAAAGAGCTTTGTTTTATTATGTTTTTCATGATAGAATTTAATTTTTCTCTGAGTTTTGTTTTGGTTGTATGCTAGCTATTTCTTTGTCCCTTTTATTATCTACTCTTAATTGCATGCAAATAAAATACTAATTTTATAAATTAAACTGAGACTGTAGTTTGACCTTTCTTTGGGTCAAATGCTCCTGCCGGTGCTAAAAACCTTGGTGTAGGGATTCTCCATAGTCAGGTGAGGACTGATTCCTTCATATTCCAGACTGCAGAGGCAAAGTAGAACCACTCCTGCTGCAGCCTCAGAGTTGTAAAAACCTAGACTTCAGTTGCTTCCACAGGGGGATTGGGTCAATGTTCCAAACTCACCCAACAAGCCCCTCTGCCTTTGCTCCTTTAGAGCATGTGAGGATAGGCCAGCACTCTGCCATTCTGTCCTACGGTGCAGGTTGCCTGTTCAGACTTCACACCTGGATGCCCTCACACTTGTAGAAGAACCACACAGATTCCACTGCATTGAAAACTTTTGGTACCCAGGGGAGTTCTGGAGAACAGTGTTTGTCCATCATTTCTGTACTGCCTATCATACATTAAATCTAGTGTTGTGTAGTAGAAGTTTTAGTCAAGCTATTTGGAAAAGGGAAGACTTTTTCCATAGAAAATTTTGACTTTTTACACAAAAAACAAAAACAAAGCACAATTGGAGTTGCAGCTAACAAGAGACATGAAGTCAAATTCCAAAGCGGTAGCCGTGTTAGTCTATTGTAGAAAGACAACATAGTCCTGTGGCACTTTTAAAGACTAACAGATTTATGAAGGGTAACAAGAAGGGTTTCTACAGATATATTGGTAACAAGAATAATGTGAGGGAAAGTATGGGCCCATTACTGACTGGGGAAGGCAACTTGGTGACAGAAGTACTCAATTTTTTGTTGTTGTTTTTGTCTTCATAGACCAAGTCAGCTCCCAGATTCCTGCACTGGCCAGCACAGAATGAAGAGAAAGTGAGCAGCCCTCAGTGCTGAAAGAACAGGTTCAGGCATATTTAGAAACACTGAACATGCACAAGTCCATGGGACTGGATGCAATGAATCTGAATGCACTGAGGGAGTTGGCTGATGCGATTGCACAGCAATAGGCAATTATCTTTGAAAACTTGTAGAGAGTGGGAGAGATCCCACATGATTGGAAAAAGTCAAATATAGTGACCGTCTTCAGAAAAGGGAAGAAGGAAGATACTGGTCAATCTCATCTCATTCCCCATAAAAATCATGGAGCAGGCCCTCAAGGAATCCATTTTGAGGCACTTGGAAGAGAGGGAGATGTTCAGTAGCAGTCAGCATGGATTAACCAAAGGCAAGTCATGCCTCATCTCCTGATTGCCTTTTATGATGAGATGATGATGTCTATGGATGTGGGGAAACCAGTGGATATAATATATCTTGACTTTAGCAAAGCTTTTGATATGGTATCCCCAAGTATTCTGGTCAGCAAGATAAAGAAGTATGAGTTTGGTGAATATAGTATAAGGTGGATAGAAATTTGGCTATATTATTTGGCTTAACAGGTAGTGATGAATGGCTCAGTATCTTGCTGGCAGCTGGTAACCCTAGAGGTTGGTCCTGGGGCCAGTTCTGTTCAACATCTTCATTAGTGATCTGAAGTATGGAGTGGATTGCAACCTCAGCAAGTTTGTAGATGACAATAAACTGGGAGAAGTGGTAGATAAGCTGGAGCATAAGGATAGATACGGAGTGACCTAGTCAAATTGGAGGGTGGGGCAAAAGAAATCTGATGAGATCCATTAAGGACACTTGCAGAGTCCTCATTTAGGATGGAAGAATTCCATGCATTGCTACAGACTGGGACCAACTGGCTAGATAGAAGTTCTGCAGAAAAGGAGCTTTGTGGTTACAGTGGACAAGAAGCTGGATATGAGTCAACAGTGTGCCTTTAGTCTCAATAAGGCTAACAGCACATTGGGCTACATTAATAGGAACACTGCCAGCAGATCGAAGGAAGTGATTATTCTCCTCTATTCAGCACCGGTCCGGCCTAATTTGGAGTACTGTGCACAATTTTGAGGCCCCCACTACAGAAAGAATGTGGACAAACTGGAGAGTCCAGTGGAGGGAAACAAAAATGATTAGAGGGCTGGAGCACATGGCTTATGAGGAGAGGCTGACCGGACTAGGCTTGCTTAGTCTGAAGAAGAAAAGAGTGGGGAGGGGAGGATTTGATAATGGCCTTCAACTACCTGAATGTAGGTTCCAGGAAGAATGTTCTCCACTAAGCTGTTCTCAGTGGTGGCAGATGAGAGAGTAAGGAGAAATGGTCTCAAATTGCAGAATGGGACATCTAAAATGGATATTAAGAAAAGCTTTTTCACTAGGAGGGTGGTAAAGCACTGGAATGGATTACCTATGGAAGTGGTGGAACCTCCATCTTTAGAGGTGTTTAAGGCCTAGGTTGACAAAGCTCTGGCTGGGATGATTTAGTTGGGATTGGTCCTGCTTTGAGCAGGGGGTTGGACTAGATGACCTCCTGAGGTCCCTTCCAACCCTAATCTTCTTTGAAGCTATGAGTCTAAGAAATAATCTTGTGACTAGAGCCCTGCGTGGATACAAAAATCTGGGTCTGCATCCACTTAGTGTCAGCCTGTATCCAACCCAGGATCTGCATGCAGGGTTTTATGTCCATCTGCATCTGCACCACTCCCGCGTCACAGCTGCTCCTGCTCTGACTATAGAAGCAGAGATTCTGGCTGGCTGCTGGGAGGCGGTGAGGGGGGAGTTGCTGGGGCTCCTAGAGACAGAGCCGGGACTAGCTGAGCTCCCAGGCTATGTCTACACTTGTTAAGCTAAGTCGACTCTGTTAAGTCGTGTATTTTATTTTATTATTTTATAATATGTATTTTATTCCCATTTTAGTATGTCATGCTGCTTATGGTGTCATGTTGGTACTACAGTAGTATAGCATGATGGACACTTTATTGTCCTGTTAAGAATAGACATATATAGACAAGTATTTTTCTGCTTTAGACACCCCCCCACTCCTTTTTTCATTGAACTCCTGCAAGTCATGTTACAATTTCTAGCATTATGCTTTTTTCAACCTCACTTAAGCCCTTCGGTGGCACAGAATGCATTTCCAAGGTAGCTATTTGTCCCTGTGAGCACACAGTGTATGTCCTTGTGTCTCCGTCAAATGGATGGCTTATGGTGGAGCTAGGTGAGTCCCTGAGTGTGCAGTCTGTGTGGTACTCAGGAGATTAATGCCTATTTGACATAAAGCCAAAGTTAAGACTCTAGTTCAGCAAAATGTATATCTGGCTTCTATACAATGGAAATTTGGGTGACACCACAAAACTGATTCCCCAAAGCACCTGAAGTTTTAGATCAGCTTTCCTGTAGGGAAGTGTTCTGACTTGTTCGCTGACTAGGCCCTTACAGGTCAATTTTATTTCCATACTAATTTTCTTCAAAATAGCTTAAAACTAAACTTGTTCTTCAAATGCTTTCAATTTTTATATTCCATACAAAAACAACATTAAAAGAATTGAGACTGCAAGCTAAAGGGCTGGAAAAAATCAGGAAATGCCACTATTAAAACTGGCAGCAAAACCTTAATTTTACTCTCTTGTACCTGATCTTATAACAGCAATTGTATCTATAAAGTGCTCTAGGTATTTGCTGTAAGGTGCTAAAAACCTACTAGACCCCTCCCACTCCTGCTTCAGGCAGCTTGCATTCTAGGGGTGAAATTCTGTGTTGTGTTTCTAGGAGGTGCCATGCCCAACATGCCATAGCTGTACCTTCCCAGTCCTGGGTTGCTCCAGGAGAAACAGCCTCTGGAGTATTTTAGACGGTTCTGGGAGAATATCTAAAAAGCAGCCTCCTGCAACTCTGCCTGGAATCCCCCAGTGCTGTGCACTGTGATCCTATCTTACATTTACCTCCAGTCCCCACTTACACCACTATGCTTAATAAATATAGTAAAATGCCCAATATATACAGTATCTGGCTAGCAAAAGTGGAGTTTGTTGCAATCATTTAGTGTGGAGGTGACAAGGCACCAGTGAGTATCACACAGAACAGAACAGACTGATCTGAATAATTCATTCATTGAATAATTTTGTGGAATAAATGGGTCTTTAAAAGTTTAAGGGAGTAGCAGGGAGGTATTTGCAGCCTGATCTCAAGTCCACTGAAGTTCGCCGGGTCTTTCTTTTGGCTTCAAGGGACTTAGATAAGGCACTCTATGAACATTAATTGGAAAGTTTTTCCAAATGTAGGAGGCATAATGAGGTACAAAGCCTAGAGTGGGTGAAGAGGGCAAGGAAAGAAAGTACAAATGTGAAACTTGGTTTAGCTTAAGGAGTGGATGAAGGCAGTGTAGTAAGCAGATCAAGAACACAGTGTGCATTGGCAAGTGACATGCTGAGAAAGTGTTCTTGGCTACAGCATAGAGAGGGAATGTATTAAGTGCTGATCAGTAATATGTAGATGTAGGCAGAGGGCTTATCTATAAGAGAGTGCTTCACAGAAAAAGAGTGCCTTTCTTTTTTGTCCTTATTTGCCATGTGATCTCATCTTCTCTGCCTAGGTGCCAAAATGAAGCTGCGGGTATTTTCTACTATTAACGCAGACAGCGACTTGCATAGGCAATTTGATCTAGTGGTCACTGCCAGGCTGGTGTCAGAGTCAAGGATGGCCATGAAGCAATAGTCAGCAAATTGGGATCATAGTAATCACTAGTACTGGAATCAATAGGCAAGAGTCCTGGTCAGAGTCAGGGTGGGCAACTGAAGAGCCAGAGTAGTTAGGGCTGGAGTTTGAACACAAGAGTTGGGATCAGAGATCAGAAGGTAAGGTGATGTCTGAATCGGCAGCGAACCAGAAACCTGCGTGGGTGCCCAGACAGATTCTTGGGGCATGCTCCATGGCTAAATCTTATACTTAGGCCAATTAGAGGGCAGCAGGCTGCTGTCACTTTGGCTCCTTCGGGCAATATAATGCCTGCAAGGCCTAATTCCATAGTGCTCTTTGACTGTGGCGTTGTATGGCCTCCCAGTGGTAATGTACTGACATAAGCTGCCCCAGGCTCCACAGACACTGATTTTACTCTCATAGGCTATGTCTACACTTGTAAAGTTAAGTCAACGCTGTTAAGTTGACTTAACAAGGTCGACTTTAAGTCGACTTAAAGTCGACCTTGTTAAGTCGACTTAACAGAGTGGCTACGCTTTAAGTTGACTTAGGTGGACCTTGTTAAGTCGACTTAACAGTAGACATAGCCATCCACACAGGCTTTAAGTCAACTTAATAAGATCGACTTAGCGCTATTCCCCGTCCATACTAGCTTTAAGTCAACTTAAGAAGTTGACTTAAGGCTTAAGTCGACCTTCAGAGGTGTTGTTATTAAGTCGACTTAAGGAAGAGCTTAAGTCAACTTAATAAAAGCCTAGTGTGGACGCGGCTTTGTGTAGGTCGACTTAAGCATCCTTAAGTCGACCTAAGTTGCCAGTGTAGACGCACCCCTAGATCCTTATAGATGATCATTTGGTAGTCCAAGTGTGAGTCTCAAGATTTATATTTACTCTTTCTTTTTATATTGACTTTTCTTCTCCCTATTCAACAGTTACATTTAATTATTGCTCTTCTCTCTAATCGCCCAGCACTCAGTAAGATCTCCTGTAATTGTCCATATGCCCAAAGTATTAGCACACAATGTTGACCAAATTCTCAGAAATTCAAGCCCATAAAATATCTTACCAACACTGGAATGCAATTAAAAATATGTTTGGCCAACCTGAGTGCCTCAGAATGGCAGGGTTCCTTCTCTGTCTCACGCTAACCACAAAGTAACCTGTCCGTACTAAGCCTGCCTAATCAGGGGTAATGCTTGTGGGGGATTTTTGACAAAACATTTTTTCCATCAGAAAATGCTGACTCGTAAAAAGCAAAACTGTTTAGAGGGAAGGATTGGTTTTGAAAAAAAAATTGTCAGAACATCTCATTTTGATTTTTCAAAATGAAAAATTTTGGGTTTTTTAAGCAACTTTATTTTGAAATTTAATTCATAAGAAAAGAGTGAAGTAAAGTAGCTAATCTTCTAAATGATTGATTAATCTAACCTGAATTGCTTTTTGATTTTTGGTTCACAGAAATGTTCAAGGTTGACTTTTTGACATGATTCAGACTAGGAAACGTTTTTTTGAAATCTGAAATTCTCACATGATGGAAAAATGTTTCCCACTGAGCTCCACTCAGAGGGTGGATTTCACCCACAGGATGTGCATTTTAAGGGTACACCATACAGTACCAACTGCTAAAACTAACTTTTATTTTTAATATTAAAGAAAGAATCTGTCAGTTTGATCAGGGCATCATTTAATTATTATTTTAAAAAACATGCTGGATAGTTATGTTCTTATTAAAGTCTCACTTTTACTGCCATGTAAACACTACTGTTACAAGGTACTATGCAACTAAGTACCTTACACCTAAAAGTATAGCATAAGACAATAATGCACATCATGTTACGTGCTATGTGTAAATATACATTGTAGAATTACAATGAAAATCTCTGCCTTTCCTCCAAATCATTGGAATGTAATATACAGTTCTAAAGTATTGCATATTGCAATGGATCCATGACTGCAGTTATTACAAAGGGAACCAAGGCATTTGCCTTTGGTAAGAATTTAATTTGCTAATAAAGGTATTTGGATTGTACTCCAAATCTTATAGCTGCAGTATTTTAAATATATATGCTAAAGTGCTTTTAAACTTTGGAGAGACATACTTCTTTTAATGACCTGTAGAAATGCCTTGCCTGGTTTTATCATCTTACTGCACATTGCAGAATCCTTCTTATTATTTTTTAATAATTAAGTGAAAAAGAAGATGTCCTTAGTTGAACAAGCTCACATGCCTCCTGTTGAGTTTATCTTCAAGTAATTTACATAATGAGTTTCCTTCAAGTATTTTAGAATGTAAGTGTTCATTTGAAATACATAGCAATGATACAGGTCTTGTGCTTGGAAGATGGTCTTCATGGGAACAGAGGGTGCTCAGCACTTTGCAGGATCAAACCTGTAGAGATCAGCTATTATAATGATTCGTCTTATCTCAGGCATTTATTCTGGCTATTTTATTACTATTATTTATGTATCATTGTATTTATCAGCTGTTAAGAGGAAAACAAAGTGGAGGGTATTTCTGCTTCCCTACTGCTTTGCCATAAAAATGTCTCTAATCATAGGACCAATTGAGGCAGAATGAACTATGTCTACACTCTGATGTTATTTCATATAAGAGTTGGTTTTGATTGGAGAAAGATTTCTCCTCTTAGCAACTTACACTTGGAAGAAAATAGAGTGATCAGGAACAGTTGGCATGCATTCACCAAGGGCAAATCAGGCCAGATCAACCTGATTGCCTTCTATGATGAGATGACTGGATTTATGGATACGGTTTCCCACAGCATACTTGTTGGCAAGTTAAGGAAGTATGGGTTGGAGGAATGGACCGTAAGGTGGATAGAAAACTGGCTAGATCATCGGGCTCAGTGGGTGGGAGTCAATGGCTCAATGTCTAGTTGGCAACCAGTAACAAGTGGAGTGCCCCAGGATTCAGTCCTGGGGCCAGTTCTGTTCCACATCTTCATTAATGATCTCGATGATGGGACAGATTGCACGCTCAGTAAGTTCATGGATGACACCAAGCTAGGGGAATGGTAGACGCGCTGGAGGGCAGAAACAGGATTCAGGGAGACCTAGACAAATTGGAGCATTGGGCCAAAAGAAATCTCATGAGGTTCAACAAGGACAAGTGCAAAGTCCTGCACTTAAAATAGAAAAATCCCATGTACTGCTACAGGCTGGGGACCGATCGGCTAAGTAGCAGCACTGTAGAAAAGCACCTGGGTGTTATGGTTGATGGGAAGCTGGGTATGAGTCAACAGTGTGCTCTTGTTAGCAAAAGGCCAATGGCATATTGGGCTGCAACACTAGGAGTGCTGCCAGCAGATCAAGGGATGTGATTATTCCTGTCTATTCGGCACTGGTGAGACCACATCTGGAATACTGTGTCCAGTTTTGGGCTCCCCACTACAGAAAGGATGTTGACAAATTAGAGACAGTCAAGCGGAGGGCAACGAAAATTATTAGGGGGCTGGGGCACATGACTTACGAGGAGAGACTGAAGGAACTAGGCTTATTTAGTCTACTGAAGAGAAGACTGAGGGGGGTTTTGATAGCAACCTTCAACTACTTAAAAGGGTGCTCCAAAGAAGTGGGAGCTAGACTGTTCTCAGTAGTAACAGAGGACAGAACAAGGAGCAATGGTTTCAAGTTGCAGGTGAGGAGGTTGAGTTTGGATATTAGGAAAAACTTTCTCACTTGGAGGGTGGTGAAGCTTTGGAATAGGTTGCCTAGGGAGGTGATGGACTCTCTCTCTTTGGAAACACTTAAGGCCCGGTTAGACAAAATCCTGGCTGGGATGATTTAGTGGGAGTGGTCCTGCTTTTAGCAGGGATTTGGGCTAGATGACCTCATGAGGTCTCTTCCAACCCTAAGATTCTATGATTCTATGTTTCTATGGTGCTGTGTGAGGCAAGAGATGGTGGTTAATTGATATGAGATATGAAAAAAGTGGTGCTGCTTCAATCGAAAGATAGAAATTCTTTTGTAATAAAAACACCCTCAGCATTGGCAATGGTCTCTGACATTAATGTTTCTTCAGGATGCTATAACAAAAAGGGAGCAGCTCAATTTCTCCAATGACAGAGGGATTAGGTAGTATTATTATAACAGTACCTGCAAGCCCCAACTACCAGACCTCATTGTGCTGGCTGCTCTAAAAACACAGGTATGAGATACTGCCTTCCCAAATGCACAACTTTCTAAACTAACTAGACAGACGAATGATGGTAGTGTCATTTTACAAGTGGGAAACTGAGGCCGAGAGATTAAATGTCAGAGTTTAAGGTCAGCAAAGACCACTAGATCACCTACTCTGATATCCTGTATATCGCAGACTGCCAACACCACCCACACGCTAAACCCAGCAACAGAAATAAGACCAAAATAAATGAGACCCACAGGAGACAGGATTATTACATGCCACGGGCAGAGAATAGGAGGCACTGAGGCGCACCAGTACTCAAGCCTTCTGCAGTTGCAGAGAAATGATTAGATGAGAGAGACCCAGAGAATGCTGGCAAGTGACTCACATCCACATGCTACAAAGGAAGATGGAAAAAACTCCAATGTCACTGCCAATCTGATCAGGGGGAAAATTCCTTCCCATCCCCACATATGGGGATTAGTTAGACCCTGCTCAATGCCACCTCAAAGCCCCGGCCTACCCCCTCCAGTGTTCCATTCCACATCATGGCCATTCTTGATGCTTTAAACGAAGAAGATAAAATAGCATCACAGAATACACTGGGGGGAAAAATCCTTCCTGACTCCTGCAGGTAGCTGTCTGAAATCCTGAATCATGAGCTTTTGGAACATAAAATATAAACAATAAGCATCCATAGTCAATATATTTCTGTCTGCCCTTCCTGCCTGGCATACCAGTACAAACCCTGGAATAGACAGGTAAAGTAGCTATTTTGCACCAGTGGAGGTTACCACTTGTTGAAACTGTGGTAAGTTGTACCAGACCACTCAATTTAGAGTGGTTTTCTCTGGTGCAACCACCCTAGTATCTGTAATTGGTATGGACAAGACCTTGGTTAAGAATTAACCTTCATTTCACAATTAAAATATATACAAAATGAATCAATAAATATTAATTCCTCTTTTTCAATGTTGGATTAATTGAAGATGCTTAAATGTTTTTTAAATGTGTGCTTAGTTTGTATATTTAAAACAACGTTTTGAGAGCATGAATCCATTTGAAAATGTGGATACACAAGACAGTCCATGTCTATGCATATTTTAGCATACATATAAATGGAACTTTCCTAGGACAGGCAAGAAGGTCAGATGGAGATATGCTTGTGCCTGCAGTTGCCTGTGTTCAGTATCACCATGTTTAAGACTTTGCTCATATAGGTGGCAGGATGAGAACAATCACACAAAAATCTCCATGGTAGAGCTAGCCCGGCCAAGAAGTATGGCTCCAGATCTGAGCTTCTTAAAAGTTCAAAGGATTTGGTATCTGGTAATCTAGGCCAGACCTATCTCTAACCTATACATTGTGCTGTGCATTTGAATGTATCTAGATAAATATGTATTTTTTTCTTGAAATATAGCTCATTGTTACTCACCATCCTTCGTTCATTGTCTTGCTTGTACATATTTATTCTTCTCTCTTTTATACCAAGCACCTGGATCTTTATTTTCAATCCAGATTGTTTCCATTTTCTTAGTGTGTTCCTTCCTATGCATGACCATGTATGTATCCTAAGCTGTCAGAACACAAAATTCAAAATCCTAACCTCAGAAGCTCAATTCAGGTAAGTATTCACAACTGCAGACTCTTTTTAACAATTGCTTATTATTTTCCAAGCACAGGCACTATATAAACTTTACCTCATCTTCCCAGCATTCCTTTGAGACAGATAAAAATTACTATCCTCACTGTATAGTTTCTCTGTCTCACTTTTTCTTGCCTGAAGATGTCATGCCTGTGGCATGTATACATGTGGGGAATGTCACGTATCTTACTCCCTCCACTTCCCCACCCCTACCACCTCTTGGGTTTAGAGTTAAGGGATGGCACTTATTTGCCTCTTGTGATGGTTAGCAGGGGGCATTAGGATCCCATATGCTTCCTCTGAGTTTCAGCCCTACGTCTCCACATTTACACATCCGTGGTCATGAAAATTCCCATGATCTGCACCCCTGAGTGTATTGTGTTTCTGAAGCCTAAGAGCTGTGAGATTGAACTCTGCGAGTTAGAAACATATTCAGGGAAATAAATAGCAGGGAAATCACAGAGAAAACTGACTGGAGACAAAGCACAGAGACCCAGTCTTATGTCCTGCTGCTCTTTCCATTATGGGATCTGCAGACCGTCCCTCCCTTTCTCAATTTTGAAGAGGAGCTTCCAGGAGGAGAGCAGTGAGCTAGTCACCCAGAGCCTCTCCCAGAAAAGATGTTCCTCAACCATAGCTAGACAGTGGAAGTTGCACAAAACCTGGTATAGGGGACCGTACCGTTAGGAGGGTACTGGAGAAGACTGCTGTAGTCCTGCTGCAGGATACTGTCTTTCCTGAGCTTTCAACTGACGATGGGGACTGGGTTGCACATTTGCCACCATCCATGAGTGCTAGTTGCTGTCCATAATACGATGATCTTGCCTTAGCATCTGGCTAGGGGAGGAGTTTGCTCACTCAAGAGAGGAAAGCTCATGCAGTCTTGGTTTGTGACTAGTCCTTGAAAAGACTACATAATGAGTAGGGCCTTCTTGAATAACACATGAACCAATGCAAGGCTGATCAGTCTGGTACTTAATGTCAAACTGCGACCTCAAGTGGGCTGCGTCTACACTGGCAAATTAAGTCGACTTAATTTGCCCTGCGTCTACACTACACTTTGCTTAAGTCGACTTAAGCAGCTTGCTTAAGTCGACTTAAGGAAAATAAAGTCGACTTAATGAAAATTAAGTCAACTTTATTAAACCTGTTTTTTACTCGACCTAAGGCTTAATTCGACTTTCTAAAGTCGAATTAAGCCAGTGTAGACATGGGGTAGCCCTAAGTCGACTTAGGGCTACCCCAGGACTACACCAATGCCCTCCCTGCCAGGGGGGGCACAGGGGGAGCCTGGCATGCCCCCCAAAGGGCAGGGCAGAGCTCTGTGTGTGTTGCTGTCTGGATTTAGGGAAGCATTTATGATATTATTTTCAATGGATATCTCATAAATGATCTATAATCCATAGGAACTATGTCATGTTTGGTATCAATAGAAAGGTAGTAATTTGCTGGGAATGATTATATAGTTTATGTCTAGGAATTCTATTTCGATTAGAAGTTAGGAACTGGGTATTCTATCTGTACTTTAACTTATGTTATTTTATTGAAATACCTGAGAGAGCTGGCTGGGTGTGTCAAACCATTGTGTCCTTAATGTTTAGGAATGTACCACGGATAATGGTCCCAGGGACTAAAGTGATGAGCCATTAAGGACACAATGGGTGTATTCCTTATGTCCCTAATGGCTCATCAGTTTAGTCCCTGGTACATTCCTTCCCTGGTGCAGCTGCCACCATACATCTCATGTGGCCCCACCCTTTCCTGTCCCTCATGGACTGAGGGTAATGGAGATGGCAGGCACTGGTGGGTTGGTCAGGGTTACTCCAGGCCCCCCCCCCCCAGGGCAGAACTGCTCCGGCTAGGTGCCCAGTCAGCTGTGTCTAGGGAAGCCTGCTCCTCTGCATCAGCCAATTTTGGGGCTGAGGAGGGCCTGCTTCTCCATTCTGGCTAGCTGCCTGGCCAGCTTGGGGTTGGGGGGGGCTGCTCTTCTGCTCCAGCTGGTGTAGGGCTTGAGACTGCTGTGCTTTGCTGGTGCAGGGTTTCGGGGTGCTAAATGACCTGAATATTACTGAAGTCTCACAGACCCCCCTGTAATCTTTGGTGCCCTCCCAAGAGGGATCCATCCCCCAGGTTGGGAGCCATTGAAAGGATCAAACATATACTGATTTTTAGCTTTCATAACTTGCAGTGCTTCTCTTTGCAGTGTGTTTTCTAATAGCTTAGAGTCAAGAGTATTAATATGTGTGGTCTGGATTATAAACCTACAATACAGCCTAAGCAAGGGGCACCATATAAGTATACTGCCACAGCAGCAGGGCAGGACCCAGGCTGTGTTTCTGAGACATGGAATCCCTGCCACCCTTTTGCTCTGTGTGTGTGGCAAGAAACCTGTGAAAACCTTTTGCCTGACTCAGTGATTCCCCTTCTGGTGTGCTCACCATCTCACTGGAGAATGGGGTGGGCTTAACCAGTCACTGCCCACTTTGCAGAAGTATGATTAGCAGATCCTAGGTGGCTGCTTTTCTTTCTCCCCATGCCACTAGCTCTAATGAAAGAGTAGCCTATTGCACAGATAAGTAAGGCTAGATCTATGCTTGGAGCTATGTGTGGGATTAGGCAGCAGTGAGCTGCAGCATGGAAGTGTGGTTTAGGTGGGTTTGCATTCAGCTCAGCTAGTCCATGTTACTCCAGCTAATCTGCTATTTTTAGCGCATTAGCTCAATGACAGCTAATGTGAATATGTCTACTTGAGCTAGGAATTGCACCTCCAGCTCCAAATTTAGCCCCAAGTGTGAGCAGACGTGCACTAGAGCAGTGGTTTTCTAACTTTTTTTCTTGGGACCCAGTTGAAAAAAATCATTTATGCCCACGACTCAACAATTACATCTTGGAGCAATACATTCCAGTTTTGCGGCGGCAGAGGGTGCCACGACCCAGTTCCTGAGGGTCTGCGACCCAGTACTGGGTCCCAACCCTTACTTTGAAAACCACTGCACTAGAGCTCCAATGTTAATTTTATATGTTTATATTTGTAACAGGGCACTCACCTCTTAAGTACCTCTGAGTGGCTGGGTGCAATACTGCAGTCCTTTTCTCACCTCTGCCACCCTCTGCAGACTGTTGGCTGTCCTTGGCACTCTGACCAAGTCAAAGAATCAAGATGTAACAAAGAGTTTAAAAACCAAACAGTCCAATTCCCCTCACTACAATATTCACTACAATATTCAGCCTTGGCTTCAAGCCTTGGCCTTTGCTCTTCAAAAACAGCCCTTTGTTCAGGCTCCCAAATAAAGTCTATCCCCTTGTTCAGGCTCCCAAATAAAGTCTATCCCAGGGTGTACCTGGGCCAGTAGGCGAACCTGATCCTGCCCACTACTCCTAAATCCAACCCAGGGACCCTATAAATAGCAGCCACATACTACTTGATCCAATTTGTTGCTGTGCCTTCCCTGGGCTTCTTCCTTCCTTGTCCCATTACATTTATCCTTACCTCGGGCTTAAGGTTCTTCAGTCCTCTCTCTCTTCCCCCAAACCCAGCTATGCACACAGAACACAAACTCTGGCTATTCCTCTAGTTCCTGTGGCTAGAGAGGAGCACCTTTCTTGCCCTCTGGTCCCAGCCAGGAACTGACCTACTAAGGCCCTGCTGCAAATTTTATTTTAGGCTGTTGAGTTTGGATTGGCTGTCACTAGCCCTTGAAAGACCAAGTCTCTCTAGCTTCCAAAATAGCTGCTCCAGTGATGCCCCTCTAAACAGGCTTAGAGGCCCCACCTTTGCTGCTCTTTTCCTCCCACCTTGCTGCTTCCTGGGATCCTTTGCCTGGGGCCATGATCGCTGGTACATGCAAAAAATTATGTTAAAAGAATATTAAGATTGCAATGTCAAGTCCTTAAAAGTTAGAAAAATGAAAGAAATAATCTGTGCAGCCTTAATGTGGTTCCATTGTACAGTGGCAATATGATAAAGTCTTTAATTACATGATAACATACTATTTGCCCTGCTTCATTCAGTCATAGGATGAACGGTGCTCATGTAACAAGCAGCTATCCATTATTATGTTTAACTCTGGTATGTCCCCAAGCCTTATTTATTGCCCACTACTCAAATCCTGATCTGAATACAGAATTATTAACATTGTTCATGGTAGATCTGTTCGAAAATTTTCTGACATATCACTTTTCCACTGGAAAATGCCATTTTGATTAAACCAGACTCTTCCACAGGGATGTATCAATAGAGACAAATGTTGGAGAGATTGACAAGATTGAAACATTCATTGTCATTTTTGAAAAAGAACATTTTGATTTGTCATTTTAAAATGACTTCATTTCTAAACTTGTGTAAAATAGAGAATTTTAAAAGATGAAATCCATGCATAACATTTTGATGTTGTTGATTGATCTAAAATGAGATTTCATGGACAATTTTGAAATATGTTGTTTAAAATTCAGTATGAAAACAAATGTGGAAATCATGGAATTTCCTGCAAAACAAAAATTCTCACAGAGCATTTATTCTGAGCTTTACAATGATACTCATCAGTATAGCATCTGAATGCTTTACAAATATTAATGAAGTTATTTTTACCACATCCCTGTGAAGTGATGTGATAATATTATCCCCTTTGAACAGATGGGCAGCTGAGGCACAGAAAAATTAAGGTCAGAAGTGTCCATTTATTTTTGGGTTTCCAACCTGAGATCCCTAAGATTTGCATTTTTAGAGAATTTAGCTTTAGTACTTAATATTAGCCAAAGATAGTTTCCACCACACTGCCAAAACTTGCTTGGCATTAAAATTAATTTATGACAACCTTAAATATCAAGTTCTAAAGGGGTAGTCGTGATAGTCTATTGTAGAAAGACAACAGAGTCCTGTGGCACTTTTAAAGACTAACAGATTTATTTATCGCATGAGCTTTCGTGGGAGAAAA
>ML685832.1:779085-793151 GCA_007922175.1 Pelusios castaneus
CTAACAGATTTATTTATCGCATGAGTTTTCGTGGGAGAGTGGGATTTTCTCCCACGAAAGCTCATGTGATAAATAAATCTGTTAGTCTTTAAAAGTGCCACAGGACTCTGTTGTCTTAAATATCAAGGTAGAACTTTCTTAATTATACTATTGACTGATCCTCATATATGTGGGTGAAACACGTTGTGTCCATCAAGGGACACAACTGGCTTCCAAATATAGATTTTTAAAAGTATGCTTTGGTGTCAAAGATTAGGATTTCTCAAAGAAAGCAAAAGAAATAGAGCTGTCACATTCAGCAAGGAGCTTCCTTGGTTGTGAATTTCTGAGCAGCTTTGTCAGTAGTGAACAGAGACTAAATAGATGGATCAATATATCCATTCTTCTTCTTAGTCCAAGTGCAGTAAAAGGTGAACAGAAAATATACATGGTGAAAGAGAGTCAGCAGCAAAGTGACTTTGTGGACCAGCTGGTAGAAAAAAAAAACCCTCATCTTTTTAAAAAAAAAATGCAGTGATTGAGAAAGAGAAACCCAGAGAAAAATAGTCTAGTAAATTGTTTTATATAAAATGTGGAAAAGGTGTTATATTTACAAATCTGTTCATTTAGATTTGGAAGTTGATACAGTATGTATGCTTTCAGCTCTTTCTCCATGGTTAAAGTCCTCAGACTATATAATGGCAAAAAGAAGGGCCAGTATAGAAAGCTATTTCTGTACATATGATATTTAAAAGGACAAATTTTCTATGGGACCACAATCCTGCCCTACATGCTCAATTTTGGGTGCCAAAAATCTTAGATTTGCAAACACAAACTGAGGGGCTGCAACACAGAGAATTTAAGTGACTTGTCCTAGGTCCCACAGGCTGCGTCTCCACTTGTAAATTAAGTCGACTTAAGCTTGCTTAAGTTAACTTAATTTACTCTGCGTCTACACTACACTTTCCTTAAGTCGACTTAAGCAACCTGCTTAAGTCGACTTAAGGAAAATTAAGTCGATTTTGTTAAACCTCGTTTAAAGTCAACTTTAGGCTTAAGTCGATTTCTAAAGTCAACTTAAGCCAGTGTAGACATGGAGTAGCCCTAAGTCGACTCTAAGTCAACTTCAGGCTCTCCAGGACTCCCCCACTGCCTTCCCTGCTGGGGGAGTGGCACAGGGAGAGCCTGGCATGGCCCCCCACAGGGCAGGGCAGAGCCCTGCCCCTATGCCCTGCCAGGGTCCCTGTCCCCCTTTGCCCCATTGTACCAAGGTACAATGGGGCAAACGCTGAGCCCCCTGGCACTTGGCAAGGGGTGCCACCATGGACCTGTCCCCCTAGCCCCTACAAGTCGACCTAGGAGTCCAGTGTGGATGCTCTAGGTCAACTTTGTAGGGTTCCCCCCAAAGTCGACTTAAAATTTAAGTTTGGACATGCTAAGTCGACTTAAATTCACAAGTGTAGACATAGCCACAGAAAGCCAGAGAAAAAGCCTTCACCACAAAAAATCCTTCTTTTCAAATAGGCAGATGAAGCTGTGAATGTTAGCAATGTGAAGGGGATAGGTGATAAAGACAGAGACAAAAGCAGATAAATGAGGTTGGATGGAACTAAAGCCACTGACAAGATGATTGAGCTTGGTGTGATAGCAGAACAGGAACAACTGTAGGGATTCAGAGATGAGGAAGCTAGTACGACCTACTTGATAATGAGAAGAGATGGTTTTAAATCACAGTATACTCTCTATGGACTGGAGAGTGAATGACATGGATTTCTGAGAGACAAAACAGATACTAGCAAACAATTTGTGTTTTAGTATAGACAAATCTAAAGTCATACATTTAGGAACAAAGAATGCAGGTCATATTTCTAAGAGAGGGGACTCTGTCCTGGGAAGCAAAGTCATGAGGTTAATCAGATGAACAGAGGCAGCCTTTGGCTATTGGGGGCCCTAGGTGAAGACCCATTGTTTGGACCCCTATAGGCACACAGGGTTCCCCATTTGTGACACATCAGGCCCCCATGGTCTCACTGGGCCCCCATCCCCCTCAAGGTCCCCACAGCCTCAACGCCGCCACCCCCTTGCGGCTTTCCCAGGCCCCACCTCCCCAAACCCTGGCCTCCACCTCCCTGGGCCCCTTCCTCACCTACCAGCTCCCCAACCTTTCTGCCCCACCCAGCTCCCAACCCTCCCAGCTCCCCCCACCCAGCTCCCTGACATCCCAGGTCTGCTCCTTGATCCTCTCGCTCTCCCCCCGCCTCTGCTCGCTGGCTACCCGAGCGCTCCCCCCCCCGTTGTCCAGCCACCGGTTCCCTGACTCTCCCAGCCCTCCCCTCTTATCTGGCCATGTAGGAGTGGCCAGAGACACTCCCTGGTGAGACTGCTCCTGCCCTGAGCCACGCATGTTCAGGGCAGGAGATTTGAAAGGCCCCAGCCTGGCCACAGCTCCCAGATGTCCTATGGGCCGGATTGGCTAACCACCATTGGCCCCCTTCCTTTCTCCGTCCCTCCCCACAGCCCCAGCTCTCCAATGCTGGTCCCTTTCCCCCCCCCCCCGGCTCCCCACCGCTGGCCCCCTCCACCCCAGCTCTCCCACGCTGCCCCTCTTTCCTCCCCCCCCCCCCAGCCCCAGCTCTCTGGACTTACCACTCCAAGCACACAAGCTGCCTCTGGCACCAACAGACCCACTGAGAAGCTTCCGCAGGAGATTTAAAGGGCCATATGGTGGCTATAGATGAGCTCCTCCCACTGGCTGTCTCTGCTGGCTCACTTGGAGTAAGAGCACTCAGGCGTGCTGCCAACCAAGGCAGATGCCTCACAGTTTTTGAGTTAGGAGAATCAGGTGACCGCCCCTGGCCACTGAGAGGCCTCCTTACTCCTCAGGGACCTAGGCGGCCACCTGCTTCGCCTACCCCAAAAGCCACCTCAGCAGATGAATATTAACTTCTATTGCAGTGCTGTGGCCAAAAGGACTAATACAATCCTTGGATGTATAAATAGAGGAATATTGAGGTGGGGTGGAAAGGTTATATTACCTCTGTGTTTGTCAGTGGTGAAGCCATTACTGGAATACTGTGTCCTTCAAGAACGCAGTTGATAAATTGGAGAAGAGTCAAAGAAAAGCTCCGAGAATGCCTGAAGGATTGGAAGATGCCTTATAGTGAGACACTCAAGGAGCTCCATCTATTTAGTTTATCAAAGGAAAGGTGGGGGAATGACTTAGTCAGTCTGTAAGTAACCACATGCGGAGCAAAAATTTGATGATATAGAGCTCTTCAATGTATCAGCCAAAGGTGCATCAAGATTCAATCACTGTAGTTGAAGTTAGACAAATGTGGACAAGATATAAAGCAATGGGTTCTTTTTTTTTTTAAGAATGAGGGTAATTAACCTTTAAAAAAATTAGCAAACATTGTGGCACATCACTGGTAATTTTTAAATCAAGATTCGATGTTTTTCTGAAAGACGTTCTGATCATAGCTTGTTCTTCCATTAAGGCCAGCCTGGTCACGTACCTGCATACGATGTTGTACCATAGTCAGTAGTCGGCCTCTAGGTCTATGTTTGCATTATTTTCTTTGGCAACCTATCATTTATTTGTGTTCTAATTTCACAACCTACTGTCCATCTAACTTCATTTGTCTTAAAAAAATTCTACTTTATACCTGCCATCTTTCAAAGAACTCTCACTTTTGCTGCTTCTGTCCTTCTAATGCTTGTTACATTTAATGCAGCTGCTTCCAGACCATATAATAATACTGTAAATATCAAATTATATGTTTTTATTTTTGGTACCAGTGTTTTCATTAGTCCATAGTCTTGATAAATGTCTGTGCAACACTTGTATCTAAAGCATATCTCCACTTAATCTCATCTTCAATGAAGATGAAGCCACTTCATATATTGGTATTTATTGTAAACCCACATCAACTGCACCAATTGTTCAAGACAGCAAAGGGGTATCGTAATTAATTCAATGTGTCTCCCAGTTGTATGATATTCCTTCCATAAACTAAGGAGCTTAACTCTAAATCATTCAGTGTCATGCCCTCCAAGTCATTTAATGTTAATGTCCCACTTAAGAACATGATGAAAAGTTATGTGGATTCCATACTTGTCTTACACAAAACTTCAACTTGAATCAGGTGCATAATGTTCCTTCTACCAATTCCCATGGCACTGCAGGAGCCTTCATATAGAGCTTTTAATAATTGCAATGATCTTATCTGGAACACCATGCGATTTTGCTACATTCCATAACATTTCCCTCCAAACCAAATCAAATGCCTTCATGAAGCTGATGCAAAACAGTAAACAACTTTAATCTCCTTTCTTGCTTTCTTCCCCACCCCATTAACTGTTGAAGTGTGCATACTGCTCCTCACCTATCACTTCCTCTAAAACTGGCTGTAATCTGTTGACATTTCCTAGTACTGACAATAAGCTTATACCTCTGTAATTGTTTGGATCGGCAAGGATTTCCTTTCTTCATGATTGGCACAGCTATTGCCTTGCCACCTCCTCTTGCTCCCATACCATCTTGAAGATTTTTCTAATGCTAGCACTTGTCCTGCCAGCGTTTAGCAGCTCAGCTGTTATATTGTCTATTATTTCAGCTCTCCCAAGCTACTGCTTCACTGGTCTTTTTATTATTTCTTCTGATGGTGGTTCTGTGCTGGTGTCCATTCTGCTTTGCAAGCTGCCCATTCAACTAGTATGTCTAGAATGCTTGCATCTGGATGAACTACACAGGTTCAACACTTTGTTAAAATGCTCCTTTCATAGTTCTAGCACCTCCTTGGCATTTCTTGTCAGTTTCCTGATAGCCTTTCTTACCGTATGCATCATTGGCCTGATTTATGTTTCCATACAACTAAACCTTTCTATATATTGTTTTCATATCTTGCTTTCTTGTTGCCTGCTCTAGATGTGCAGCCTCGTCTTTCCATCACTTTCGCTTGTCTAATCTTTGATTTCTTCACTGCTTTGCAGAATGCTGAAAAGATATCTAAATGAGATCCTTTCACTCAGATAGGAATAACTTCAGGCTTATGTGGAAGAGGTCAGATCAGAAGATCACAATTGTCCCATCTGGCCTGAGAATCTTTGACTGAGATTTAGCTTTAGGAATGGAACAAGAAGGATGGGTAGCAGAGAAAAAGAAATGGCAGGATTTGGTTATGGCCTGGATGCATGGGACAGAGAGGCTTCTAATTTCATAATCATAAATCTAAGTTTTCATAAACACAATTTATTCTTCACATGCTGGGCTAGGTCCTTAGATGCCAGAAGAAATGATGCAGAACAAAATGCCAGTACTTCTTCATTTAGCTCAAGGCAGAACAGTGATGCTCCTCCAACTACATTTGGGTAATAATGAGTTGATGCTGGCATTCAGTTAATATAGGTTTGAAAAACAATGGAAGTGTGGATTAGATTAAACAATGTGATTTACATTGTATCAAAATCCAGCCAAACACAGTGTTCAAGGAAACACACAAGTATGCACAGATGCATTGTTTGAAAGACCAGGTAACATTTTTAAAGTGGCTTTGATGAACACAAGTGACCGTGCTGATGCATATGGTGAAAACTGCACCAAACAGAGCTGCGTCCCACTCTGTATTTCTGCTTGTAGTGCTGCAAGCCTGCAGTACTGCACATCTTTGTGCGGCATAGTTAATTTGCTAAACCTTTCAGGGAGTAAATTTTAAAAATTAAAACCACATTGAAAAAGCCCCTGTAAAACAAAACAAGTCAGAAATATGTAAATATTTACTGAACATTGTTTGTTTGAACACTGCAAGTATAAAATGTATGATGCAATGGACGACCTATTCCAATTATTTGAAATAAACATTAATAAAAGAACAAGACTGAACATATTAGTGTGGAAATCATGGCACCGGTGATCTGTGAGAAAACTATTTTCAGATGGACTTCTTACCAAAGACATCATTGATTGTTTCATCAATTGCTCTGAATAGTTTTCTTTTCTTTGAAGAAGCATTGTTACCTGAAAAAGTAATCAAGGGATTGGTGCATTCAAAACAGTTAATCTATCAGTTAGATCTATGTCCTGCTTAAAGTTCCTGCCATCTGAAATACCTATCAGAGTCCATAGGGGCCTTGCCTAAGAGCTAATAGCAGAACATTGTCCTAGGAGTGACTGGTGAATAGGGACAAACCTTTTTTAGATGCTGTAGCAGAATTTAGAAAACAGTTTATTTGCCTGATTAATGTGTTTTGCAGTGCTCATTTGTTGGTGAGCACTGCAGTAAAGGAAGCAGATGAAAATGCAGATGTATTAAAATCTAAGATAGAAAGTTCCACAATGAACCTGACAAATTGGTTAAAGTTTTCACATCAGAGTGTTGGTTGTTTAATCATCTAGCTGCAGTGAGATGAGAATGAGACCAATGAAGCAAGTAGTTTACTAGGTTTGCTGAAGAACCGAGAAATAAAATCTGTTTCCTGTCTGTTCACATAGATTATCTTCCAGTCATTAGCAGAGTGTCCATATCTTTCCAGTCAAAAAGTCTTTGTGCTGTAACCTAGATCATCACAAACCAGAAGCAAAAAGTAATTATAGAACTGCAGGTGTGAAAATCAATTTAAAGGAAACATAATGTGCTCAGTTTTGATCCTATGATGTCACTGCTTCCTTATTCTTGCTGACAAAAATGGGTGCTAATCTTTCATAACCGTTGTTCTTTGAAATGTGTGGCACCTGTCCATCCCAATCTTGGTGGGTGTGTGCCCAGCACACAGTCATCAGAAATTTTTCAGTCAGTGGCCACCTGGGCAGCTTGAGCATCCTCTGCTTGCACTGGCATTTGTATAGAGAGCCTAGATAATCTCAAATCCACCTCAGTTCCTTCTTTCTGGAAACTCTGATGTAAAGTGGCAGGAGAGAAGGTCCTAAAATAGACATGCACAATGCATCTCAAAGAACAACTGTTATGAAAGGTTAGTAACCATTTTTTATCTTCTCCAAGTGATTGTACATGTGCATTCCACCATTGGTGACTCTCAAGAAGTAATAGAGGCAGAGGGATCAGCGTTCATGTACCATACAGACTGTAGAGAAACTCAACAAAATCTGTCATCATGCCTATGCCATCACTTAATACTCTGTTGGGAGGGGAAAGTGTGTACCAATGGCCATGTTGCTGCTTTACAAAAGTCCTGGATAGGGATCTGCTTTAGGAATGCCATTGAGGATGATTGTGATCCTGTGGAGTAAGCAGTTTGACTGGTCACATGAACATAGGAAGTTATCCAAGACTAAGTTCTTTGGGTGGAGATTGGAGGAGTTTTCATTCATTCTGTCCACTATAGCCATGAACAGTTGGCTGGACCCCTGAAACAGTTAGATCATGTCTAAGTAGAACACTAATTCTCATCTAATGTGCATGTTCATTGCCTGTTCCCATTTGCATGTAGTTTGAGTTAAGAAAAAATAGCAGGTAAGTAAATTGATTGTTATGAACATTTGAAACTACTTTAGAGAGAACTCAGATGAGGGCATAGGTAAACCTTACCTTTAAAGAAGACTCATTCTGGCTCCATACTCAATGGAACCTGCATAGGCACCAGAGTCAATGGTACCATTTTCTATGGTAATGAAGCACAGCACAGCTAAAATTTAGACTGTATTCTACATTTAAGCCCATAAATAACAGACCTTTGTGTTGGGGATTTCCCCATCTCAGCAGTCTGTTTCTTAGACCTCTTCTTAGGCACATGGGATGGTGAAGAGTGCCAGGATGCAGGCACAGTAGTAAGTATACTCCATGCTGATGCTAAAGCACTTGGTACAGAATCTGATTGACCTTGCTCTGATGGAGGTATCAAGGCCATCTCCATGAGTAGAAACTTTAGTCTGGCTTCATGATCTCTCCGTCTGCAAGATGTAAAGTCCCTGCAAATTTGACAATGATCTTATATCAACTACCCTGGGGCACTTCAAGCAACTTGAGTGCATGTCACTGCTGGATCTAGCCTTACTACAGAAAATGGAACCCTTGAAGCCCAGTGCCCAAGCATTCTTCGGCATAGAGAATTGCATAAAACTTTCAGATGAGGTAAAAACCTAACTAATTAAACAAACACTGAACCATTTAAAATAAAAAGAACACAGTCAAATGAGAGTACTTGCAAGAGCTAGAAGAGCAGTTACAGTGACTATCATGGGCAGTAAGAAAGAACTCAAGGGGGCTTGAGGTCAGCTGGTCCCCTTATACCAGGGCTAGTGGCAAGCAGCAGCAGAAGGACCACAATCCACCTCAACAGATAGCACTGAGGTAAAATTTTCCAGTGATAGTGCACAGGGCCCATACACACCAAGAGTGGAACGCACATGGGCAATCAAAGAAGAATTGTGTATATAGGTTTTTTAGCATAGTGTACAGTTGCTAGTTGTAGACAGATTTTACCTCTTGATTCTGTCTGACCAGAGTGCTGTTAAATTCAGTATGTTTTGTAGTAGAGTGTAGATGGATATGTTTCATTTCACTGATATCAAAGAGAGAAATACATGTTATGCAAAGAACAAGTTCTAGCTGAAATAAGCTTATTGCAGCTGATTTGATTCCTCACCTTGATAACTCCCTTTGCTGTGCTAGCAATGTCAGCCATTTAGTCTAAACTCTCACCTCCCACACACACCAGTAGGTATAAAATAAGGAAGTGAAGAGAATAGCTCATCAATTCTATATTATCGATTCTAGTGGTTTTCTCCATTGTTACTGTAAAGAATACATTGGAAGTATCTAAAACTAAATTAACTTTCAAGGGTCTGAAAGACTCCCATTAACATCAGTGGTATTTGTATCAGACTCAAATTAAGCTTATTGTATTTACATGCACACACTAAGCCTGACCTGACAGTTTGCATGGGGATTGTGTGGGCAATGTGATAATGGCACAGGCATACAAGAGAGTTCTAAGATAAAGCTGGGGTAATTACAGGAGACTGACCACTCTTCCCATCGTTCTCTAGCTTCCTGGTTTTATCTCACACTCTAGTATGAAAATTTCTGGGAATGCAGCAGGTCAAGGACCAGTGCCAATACCCAAGGACAATCTGCATTTTTAAACATGAGTAGTTCTGGATGATGGTCAAGGAAAACATCGTATAATGTAGACAAGTTCCAAAGGGATATCTGTGTCAGTCTAGTTCAGCAAGGCAAACAAGGAGTCTTGTGGCACTTTTATTTATTTTGGATTTTGTGGATTGTGGATTTTCTTCCACAAAAGCTCATGCAATAAATACATTTGTTAGTCCTTAAAAGTGCTACGAGACTCCTTGTTTACCGTATAATGGAGAAGATCATTATCAGGATTTTTCTATGGTGATTTACCTGTTCACATCCTTCCTAAAAACCCTTTCTTGAATACAGTAATCTTTCTAACTACCATTCCAACTCTAACCTTAACTTTCTCAGCAAAATGTCTAGAGAAGAAGTCATTTCTGATTTTTCAAACAGTCCTGTATTTGAGTTATTTAAAGAGTTTCATTCTGATTATAGTGTGAAAATCTCCCTTCACTGCTATTACAAACCTCCTTCCTGTTTATGAAGGCTCCTTCTCTCTCCTCACTTCAGCCTTCAAGACTATGACTCACTTCCTGCACTAACTGATATGACATACCTATTATTGTCATCAGTCTCTTCCAGTCTATTAACCTGGTCTTCCTTTGTCCTTCTCTTTGCTAAGACCCTTTTTTGTAACGGCCCCTCCAATCCTTATGCTTTTTTCTTCTACCTACATCTTCCTTCTTGCTTTTTTATCTTTAATCTCAACTTCTTAAATGATTCCTCAATCACCACCTTCTTTCTTCATAAAATACAGGTATGTTTTTAATTAATATTTATTTACCTGTACTACCAGAGGCCCAATTTAGGATTGAAGCTTTATTGGGCTGCACAAACTAAAACAAAAAACAACACCTATTTATCTCAATTTGCTTCTCTAGACATTTCAAAAAGCACAAATACTTCTCTTGTGTCACACACCAAGATGTAGGCGGTTCAGCCTAATGGTCACAAGAAGAGTTTGACCTAGAAGTCAGAGCAGAAGCAGAGGCAAAGTCAGGTGGCAAGCCAATGACTGGAGCCATGAGCCAGAACAAAACCAAAGGGCAGAACTGGAGTTGTGGTCAGGAGACAAGAAAGTGGTCAGACCAGACCCACAAGTCTGGAATCAGAAGTAGGTAGGAACTAGGAGCAAGGGCTGGACAGAAAGCAGGTCTGATGCAGCTGAAGGCATGAAATGCATTGAGCAGTCATGGCTGCTACAGGATATATGTAAATGGTTAGCTCTGTGGACCCATCAGGAAATGCCAGAAACCATTTACAGTTAGCCTCTATCAGCTGACTCAAGCTGCAAAGCTATAAAATTGCAGTGTAAAATCATGGCCAGGAGCCTGGACCCTGAAAGGGGAAGGGTGCTAGTCTGAATGTCTACACTGCTATTTTATAGCCTCACAGTTTGAGTCCCATCAGACTGAATCAGCTGACATGAACCAACTCTGGGTGTTTTAATGCACTGAAAAGATTTCCTTAGTGAGGGTTTATTGGGCCCAGCTGAGCTCATTGATCTGCTAGGCTCCTGAGCTCAGAGAGAGATGTATTCCAGACATCTTGGTGAAGGGAAATGCCATTACATATAAATCTAGCTCCTTTGTTCCCCTTTTCAAACCAAATTGCCACTTTATTGCCTTTATCTGTAACTTTAGTATCATCTCAGGCATTCAATTCACTTTCTTCTATTCTCACCTCTCTTACATCTATAAATTTGCCTGTTACCACCTCTGCAACACTCTAAGCCATTTCATCAACTCTGACTTAACTGTGATTCTGTTCCAAAATCTCATCTCATCTTGCCTTGAATATTGTAGCTCCTTTCCCTATGGCTTCTGCAGGTATCACCTCTCCACAAAGAAAAAAACAAACGGTCCCTACCTCAGCGACACAATATATAAGGGTCATAAACAGTGGTGAGATGCCTGGCCACAATCCATTACTCAGTAAGGCAAGTAAGTACACTTCTGAACGGTTTGTTTTATTGTATTGTTAAAGTAAAAAAGCTGCTATGAAGTATCAAAGATCAACAACATAGATTTCAGCACCATTATTATACATATTAGTGCCTAGCCTAGGAAACAACATTGCTGGAAATGGCAATATGAATATCATACAGGGCACACAAAGAAACAGACATCTGCGCGTGTTTGGATTAGGAACTGTAGCAGTCTGGATTGATGATGCCAATTCATGCCAGCAAACCTCTCATGTAATTCATGGCTCAGATACCCTGTCATTTCATAGAAATTGAGTACCATAGTAATGAGCCTAAGTAGGGCAGGTATATAGCTCAAATGGCTGTAGTGGACCTATGTTACAATGTTCCCTTTCACTCATCCATCTCTAGAACCAGAATGGTCTGATTTTCAGAAATGTTGAACAACCAATACACTGTTTTGAAGTCAAAGGGAGCTATCATTGCTAAGCAAATCTGAAAATCAAGCCTTTTAGCCTTAGCTTTTCTCTTTAGCTCTGGGGAGTAATTCACCCAAAAATTAGTGTGATTTGAGGAAAGCTAAAGGTACCATGCTCAAATCTTTGGTGTGGACAAATAATGCATTGCATTTTTTACACTCTGGGGACTGTTTGTGTTCTGTCATTCTCAAACCCTTTAACACAGAGTATTGCAAATTTTGTGATATTTATTTTGGAGAGGCTAGACTCGACAATGCTGATAGTCCCAATGAATGAAACTGCTGGACGACTTGCAGCATCGATTTTGAATGTGGTTTGAAACTGTATCTCTGAGCCTTGGATTTACAGTGTCAGTCATGAATAGAATAGACTGTGGTAGTAAAAGATGGTGGTCATATACACGTGCTGTACACATCACACTGAGTAGGCTTGTTCACTATATGTTTTTTGTCTTACAACAGTATTGAAAATATATAAGGGATGACAAGTAATTTCTGTGGATGCTTCCCATTCAACAGAACCCAAAACATTCTGAACTAGCTCTAGGCAAATTGGAGCTTGTCAAAATATTATTTCAAGGAAGCGGTTCCAATTCATAGGACATTTACCTTCTCTGTGCTTGAGAGGTTCTTGGAACAAAAAGCTTCGTATGCCTATGTTGGCAAGTGTAAAATCTGAAAGGCAGCTATCATCCTCTCATCTACCTACTGGAATCTTCTTGCCAGATTAGTTAGTAACAGAACTGGCCACCGGGGAAGGCTGCTATAATAATGCAACTTAAGCCATTTGTTCTTTGTACTTCTTACTGAGAGAGAAAACCAAATGAATTTGAAGAATGGCAGTTTCCTACCTGCTAATTTGGTTTTTTCATATATCTTAATATGTCAGCCTAGCCAGGAACAACTCCTTTTTCAAGTAGATGGACACAGGAGAATTGTAAAGCATGTGTGATGTCATGCCTGCTATGAAGAGTGATGGCCAAGGGATTAGACTCAGTTCCAAACGTCCTATGTTTTGATTGTTCTCCACATTTAAAGAGTATTATTTAATCTCCTAACTCCCTCTTTCTCCTGTCTCATGTTACCTAGCCATATAAAAAACCTTTCAAACAAATCATCACATAGGACATTAGAACCAAGTTTTGAGGCACAATTTAGCCCCGTCATTTTTCTTCTCCCTTCCAGCTGTTTGATTTTATTTTTCTTTATTATGACAAACCTTAACCAAAGAAAATAACAAATATCATATAACTATAGGAAGCTGACAAGTTAAAACTCATTGTTTCCACACAGAATATTCCATTTCTTAAATACAGAATGCTACAACTGAAATACTTGACTCCCTCTATAAAATCCAGCTCCAGTACTTACTTGCTGTGCGTGTAACAAATCTCTGAACAGATGCGTAAACGTACAAGGGGTCATCAGTAGAGATGGAACCTACTGCTATCAGCACCAAAGTACAGCTGCCTACTGTTTGAATTAAAAAAATAATAATAATTCTATCGCTAGGGTCTTATATGGACCAGTCACTAGACTCATAGGGTATGGCTACACTTGAAAAGTTAAGTCGACTTAATTTTTCAAGTGTAGACAGAGTGGAGAGCACGGCTCCCCGCTGAGAAGGAAGCTGCAGCTCTCTGATAGGAAGGGAGCCGTGGTCCCTGGCAGAAGGGACCCACAGCTCCCTTCTTGCCGGCACCTGCGGCTTCCCGGCAGAAGCGGGTCCCAGTAAGAAGGGAGCCTGGGGTCCCTTCTGCTGGGAAGCTGTGGGTCCCAGTGAGAAGGCTCCCTTCTTGCCAGGACCTGCGTGGGTCCCCTTTCGGCAGGGAGCGATGGCTCCCTTCTTGCCAGGGAGCCGGGGCTCCTGGGGAGAAGAGAGCCGCGGGGCTCCCCGGACAAGGGACCCACATGGCTCCCTTGTGCTGGGGAGCCCTGGCGGCTCCCTTCTTCCCGAGAGCCCCAGCTCTCTTCTGCCAGAGAGCCGTGGCTCCCTTCTCCTCCGCCCTAGGTCAATTTAGGAAATTAAGTCAACCTATGGCATCCACACTGGCTTTAGGTCGACTTAACTGGTCTACTTAAGCATTAAGTCAATCTAACAACTGGCAGTTATTAAGTTGACTTAAGGATGCCCTTAAGTCGACTTAATGAAAGGCCAGTGTGGACCTGGAGTAATTTAGGTCAACTTAGGCATCCTTAAGTCAACCTAAATTGCTAGTGTAGACATACCCATAGATTTTAACATAAGAAGGGTCCAATATGATCATAGGGGTAGCAGTTTTAGTCTATTTCAGCAAAATAAACAAAGAGTCCTGTGGCACTTTTAAAGACTAACACATTTATTTTATCGCATGAGTTTTCATGGGAGAAAATCCCACTTCGTCAGACCCTTTGAAGATGGGGAACATACAGACTGGGAGGAAATTAAATTCAGGGAAGTGTATGACATAGGTGCCACAGGACTCCTTGTTCATCTAGTTCAGTGGTGGGCAAACTTATTAGTCAACTGAGCCAAATATCAACAAAACAGCGATTGAAATTTCTTTTGAGTGCCAAATTTTTTAAACTTAAAATATATAGGAAG
>ML685832.1:793251-805632 GCA_007922175.1 Pelusios castaneus
TCTCTCTCTCTCTCTCTCTCTCTCTCGCTGGCTGGCTGGCTGGCTGGCTGGCTGGCTGGCTGGCTGGCTCCGGAAAAGCCACATCCCAGCCCCGCACCCTGATCCTAGCCACCTGCTCGGAGGCGGCTCCGGCAATGAGGCACACGGTGGACGCAGCCACCCCCCTGCCCCAGCCGCACGCAGACCCTGCCTGTCCCACCCTGGGGGCGGGGACGGCCAGCCCCCAGGCCGGCTCTGCCGCGGCTTTACCGGGGCCCTCCACCCCTCTCCAGGTGGCAGCCAGTGTCCTCGTCCCCCCCACCCACTCTCCTCGTCCCCCCCCCTCTCCAGGCCTCCCTCCAGCCTCCTTACCTGGCCGGAGGCTCGCAGCTGCAGGGACGGCCGGCAGAGCTGCTTCTCTGCCAGGCCGCTCCCACCCTGAGCACGCTCTGTCTGCGCATGCTCAGGGCGGGAGATTTGATTCTCCCCAGCAGCAGTCTGCATTTAAAGGGACCACGGCTCGCACTAGCAAGAGCCAAATTCAAGGGGCTAAAGAGCCGCTTGTGGCTCGCGAGCCGCGGTTTGCCAACCACTGATCTAGTTAGTCTGACTTCCTGCACAATGCAGACCACAAAACCTCACCCACCTCCTATTGTAATAAACCTTTAACCTATCACTGAGTTATTAAAGTCCTCAAATCACGCTTTAAAGACTTCAAGTACGGGGAGTCCACCAGCAAGTGAGCTGTACCCCATTCTACAGAGGAAAGGTGAAAACCCCCCACAGCATTTAACAATTTGCCCTGGGGAAAAATTCCTTCCCAACCTCAAATATGGCAATACACTGAGTATATCAGCAAGATCCACCAATCAGACACCCAAGGAAGAATTCTCAGAATCCATCCCATCTAACGTCCCACCATAGTCCATTGGCATATCTACCACAAGTAGTCAAAGTTTGGTTAATTGCCAAACTAGACTGTCCCATCATACCATCCTCTCCATAAATTTATCAAGCTCAGTTTTGAAGCCAGCTAGGTTTTTTGCCCCGCCCCCCTTCCCCCCGCCAGCTCCCCTTGGAAGGCTATTCCAGAATTTTACTCCTCTGATGGTTAGAAACCTGCATCTAATTTCAAGTCTAAACTTCCTGATGGACAGTTTATATCCATTTGTTCTTGGGTCCACATTGTCTCTGAACTCAAATAATTCCTGCCCCTACCTGGTATGATGTATTTACAGAGAATGATCATATCTCCCCTCAACCTTCTTTTGGTTAGGCTAAACAAGCCAAGCTCTTTAATCTCCTCTCATAAGGCAGGTTTTCCATCTGCAGATCATCCTTGTAGCCTTTCTCTGTTCCAGTTTGAATTCATCTTTCTTAAACATGCAGGACCAGAACTGCATACAATATTCCAGATAAGGTCTTACCAGAGACTTGTGTAATGATACTAACTCCACCCTATACTTCATCTGATGCATACTAGGATCCCATTAGCTTTTCTCACGGCCACATCACACTGGCAGCTCGTAGTCATCCTGTGATCAACCAATACTCCCAGGTCCTTCTCCTCCTCTGTTACTTCCAACTGATGCATCCCTAACCTATAGGAAAAATTCCTGTTATTAGTCCCTAAATGCATGACCTTGCACTTTCCAGTATTAAATTTCATCCTATTCCTATTACTCCAGTTTATAAGGTATCCAGATCTTCCTGTATGATATCCTGATTCTTCTCTGTATTGGCAACACCTCCCAAATTTGGATCATCCACAAATTTTATTAGCACATTCCCATTTTTTGTGCCAAGGTTACTAATAAAAAAGTTAATTAAGATTAGTCCCAAAACCAATCCCTGATGAACTCCACTAGTAACCTCCCTCCCATCTGATAGTTTACCCTTCACTATGACCTGTTGCAATCTCCCCATTAACCAGTTCCTTATCCTTCTATTTTCCTATTAATCCACATCGTTTCCAGTTTAACTAATAATTCGTTATGTGAATCTGTATCAAATGCCTTACTGAAATCTAGGTAAATTAGATCCACTGCATTCCCTTTGTCCAAAAAATATTATTTATTTTCAAAATAAAAGGCCTTAGTGAACAAATTCCATAAATACTCTAATGGTTTTTCAAAATCACAATGGAGCTACCGTATTTTATGTCATTCCTTGGAATAAACCAGTAACAATGTCATGACATCAGTCAGTCAGGGCTTAATGTTCAAAAGGAGTTAGCCTTCTAACTGCCATTGACAACAATGGAATTTAGAAGCCTAAATAGAAGGCAGGAACTTACCTCCCTTTGAACATTCACCCCTTACTGTGGACCCTGTAATTAGTGTTTGCATTGCATGTACTTCTAGGAGTGATTGCATTCAAAATGTAGCTGTCTCAGTGGTAGTCTGGTGAGCATGCTACTTGACTTATTGCTACAAGCCCACAGCTTAGAGGTAGACAGAGCCTGCAGAGAGAGGCAGTGTTCTTTACTTCCAACTTCCTCTCTATTGTTGAAAGACTGTTTCAGAAAACGGCTTGCAGATGTTAGAATTACAGCCTTTAGCCCCCTTCTTTGTTCATGCTTTCATAAAATTAGATATTCCAGGCCAGATTCTTTTCTCTGTTACACCAGTGCAAATCCAGGGAAGTTCAACTGATATTTTTGGAATTACTCCAGATCTAAACAGGCAAATCTGAAATCAGAATTGAGCCTTTCGTGTTTGAATTACTGTACCTCGGGATGGAAATGAAAAGATTCATAAAATATTATCAAGATGATCTGCACTGATATAAATCTGAAATGCTCCAATTTAAGAACATTATCAAATAATTTAATTATTGCCCTTCTACTTCACCTATTTCTCTTTTGTTGCTTTGTAACTCCCACATCCGCTTGGTTATTTTACTCAGTGCCAGAAAATTACTGTGACCTTCTTTATCTGAACTCAGATCAAAGGCTGCCTAGTTCTCCCCAGGTTAGGGTTTTTTTTTTTTTTTGGCCTTCTCCATCTCCCCTCAAACCAGGAAAGTAGCTCCTGAAAGCAGAACAGTTGCCATAGCAACCTCCTGGCAGCTTCCTCCAGTGTCTCAGACTGAGCAACAGTGTTGATTCCTGAGGCTGGGTGGGAGGGGGTGGGGCTCTGAGGAGGTAAAGGAAGGTTACTGTGCACTTATTTAATATGCAAAACCACCTACTGCAGTGCTGGATGAGCAGTGAATAAGTGCAGACAAAGCTATGCTTGATCTGCTAACATGGACTTTACACACAAGTTGCTCTGTCTAGAGATGCAGATGGTTGGCTCAATGAAATATTTTGCAATCCAACTGCAGGAGACACAAGTAGTAATACTGAATGCATTCAGTATTTTTGTTAACAAACAATTGAAACTATAAAGAAAAACAATGGCAGTCTAGATTTAACTACCTGATCTTTCTATCTTTATTCTGAATCACAGTGACAGCATTTGCCCAGAAGAGCCAGCACCCTGAAATTCAAGTTTGCATCAATCAAACTTCATGTATAACAAACCCAAAATGTTCTGATGTGAATGAGTGTAATGTATCATGTGGTTTGTATGTATACAAATCAGAAGGCTCAATAAGCATCTTTCACTGAACAAAGAGAGCAAAATGGTGCAATGAATCCTTAACTTTGAAGGGGTTTGTTCACTTCCTGGGGTCTGGTCAGGAAATTGATTCCGCAGAGAAAAAAGGTGTGTTTCCATACCATTATTGCGCTGAAAGAATTCACGTGCCTTGGAAATGAAAAGGCCATTTATCTCCCACACTCACCGGGAAGGACAACCAATCTCTTCTATAACTGCCATTAGCTCTGCAGTGCAAAGAGATTTGTTTGACAGTCTGCAGCAAACAAACTCTATCCTCACCAGCAGGTGTCGCTTCTGGGCTAAGAGGACACAATTCAGAAGAAAGCTAAAATATAACAGTATTAGCAATGTTAAATTTAAAAATAAGATGTTGGGGTGTTTTCTTTGGTGGATGGCCAGAAGCCAAATTGTTCTAGCGAGTGCCTCTGAATAACTGAGAAAAACTGGCTCAGTTAATTAATACTGGCTTTTTCCCCCCAAGCCTAAAGAGAAGTGTGCCAATTATTTTAGGTCTGGAGAATCCTCACAGCCATCAGAGTCATGAAAGGTATATTAAGCCCTATCCCTCAAAAAACAAACAAACAAACAAAAAAACCCAAACTTATAGCGTGTGTGTTATAATGTAGAAATGTAAATATTTGTGTACTGGTTCGTCCTCTTTTTTGGAATGCCTGCTCCATGTTTCCTGTTTTTGTAGTATTCTGAAAACAATGAACTGCTGGCAGGGAAAGAGATGAATTTGGATTATTGGTTTGTTGATAGAAATGTATCAACATTCTGATTGGTTTTAATAAGCAAAGTAAACTTGTTTGTACTAAGTATAATCATTAATTGTAATAGTGAAAAAAATAAAGGTTGCTTTGACTTGTTCAATGCTTTGATGTTTTATCTAAGTATTTAAGTCCTGAGTCCTAGTCCCTGAGGGCAAATATGTGGTTTAGCTGGTAACCCTGGGGCGCTGTGTGTTTACAGCACACAAATTTGTTTCAGATTGTATGATTTAGTCTGAGTCTTTGATAAGAGTTATTTCTTCTGTGCAAGGGAAAGTAGTCTGCAAGTTCTTAAAAAATGTGATACTTGTTTAGATTTTCACTTGTATCTGATTATTCCTATTCCTCCAATTACTCAACCCAGTAACTGTTGTCTATTCATATGACTGAATTAATCAATTTTTTTTGCATGTTCAGCCCTGAAAAAATGGCCATGAGTCTGCAAGCACCTTTGGAGCAATTAGCAATATATTAACAAAGAGAAGGGAAGTGGCTCCAACTAATAGCTATATATTGACTACATGTGATCCTTGGCACTGGATTTAAAAGTAGTTGGACCATGATGGTCTTTTAATCTCTCACTACCTGCCTAAGTGTTCAGAATCTTCAAAATGAATTCTCTAATAAGCTGTCAACTCTGATGATGAATATTAAATCAGGATTGGTAAGGGAGGATGCACTGTTCACAGAACAGCACTTTTAACACTTTTTAATGAAGCTGCGCACAGAGAAGCTTTTGAAATGGTTGCCATTAGAAACTGAGCCATGGTCGCTAGGGCTGTGGTCATGCTGCAGTCCCCACCCCCACCTTTCCTCCAACACCCTCGACCCTCCTCCTGCTTAATTGACTGACCTTCTCATGGTTGGCTGAGCTGAACTTTGAGGCACTGCAGAATGTTTTACATTACTGCACTGCAGTACTGAAGGTGTGAGCCTGCAAAGGGGGATGCCACGTTAGGGACAGGAGTTTTCCCAGGCTGAAGGGCAATCCAATCAACCCAATCTTTGTTTGATTAACTATTATCCAGGAGGAACATAACAAATAATAAATCTACATGAAAGAGGGACTGCCTCTTCTGCAGCTGATTTAGATTGGAATAAAGTATTTACTTCAGGCTATTGTGAAGGGAACACTCTATTGACCTATTTTGACACTCAGACAGGGAGGTGATTACATCAGTCCGAAGCTGACAATTTTGTTACCAAATTCACCGACTAGAATTTTAATTGTATGCATTCTTTGAACTGAAAAGCAGTCATTTGCGTGTTTTGTATTAATGATTCTTCTTAGCATTTAGGTATTTTATGTAGTATATTAGAAATCAACAATATGGTGAATTAGCAATTAACATTAGGCTCTTTATATATGAGAAAAGGATTGTGTATGTGAGCCTGAGGAAATTTTTCATTATGATGGTAAAAAAATCTCAATGTAAAGCTCAACGTAAAGACTATTTCTTTTGTATATTGTGACACGTAATGCTAGAACATATCCACTGAAGTAATCTGTGGTGGTATTCAAGATGATACAAAAGATTTAAAAACTAAATATTTTCACACTTAGCATGTGCCTGTGTAGCTGGGTTTGGGGAGGAATGGAGGACCTGCATCAGTTTCCCGTCAGCCTAGACTATAATCAATTCAGATATTAAGGGCCACCTTCTACGGAGTGTATCATCTATTTAACAGGAGGTCCCATACAAAGAACATAAAAGTCTGTCTCTGTTTCCAGTCTATGAGAGATGCAGTCTGTTTGCCATCACCTGAAATCAAAATTTGCCTCTGTCCAGGCTCTTTCTAGTCTTCCAATCCTACTTCTGTTCAGCTCGGGCTTCCCTGCTTTAGAAGTCAGAGTTTAAGGCCAGAAGGGAGCACTCGATCAGCTGTTCTGACCTTGAATATATTAAAGGCTACCAAACCACCCACACACTAACTAACCCCTACAGTGGAAATGAACCAAAGTAAATGAGACACACAGGAGACTACACTGTTACCATGCCCCAGGCAGAGAACAGCAGGGACAGGTGCACCATTATTAAATGAGATATTCCGAGATAATCCTTGCAGGTGACTCACTCCCACATGTTTCAAAAAAGGCAAAAACTCACAAGGTCACCTCCAGTCTGACCAGAGAAGAGGGGGCAGGGGGAAGTTCTTTTGCAGTCCCACATCTGGCAGTTAGTTAGACCCTGACCATGTGAGCAAGAATCAGCTAGTCAAGCATTTAAGAAGGAGGAAGCTTGGTGCCGTCTCAGAGCTCTGGCTCACACTGCCCGATATTTCATCTCCAGCTGTGGAGGAAGCACATAGACATAAGAAAAACCTCTCAGAACACATTATGAGGGCTGAGAGGAAAATCCCTTCCTGACTGATGCAGGTGGCTGACTGAAACCCTGAAGCATGAGCTTTAGGATCATAATGTGTAAACTGGAAGTAAGTCCTGCCCCCCATAATCACACATGTGGTATTACTGTGGCTTTAAGGGGATTAACAGATTCTCCAGGGTGTGGGTGATGACAGTGTGAGCATGAAATAAGATTTAGGGTAAACTGACAGATTGACCTGAGTTAAAATACTCTATATATTTGTTAATTAGGTAACTAATATAGACTGTTGTTGTTTTACCAGCAATGAATTATTATTAAGAAAAGTGGGTTAGTAGAATATAGAACAAATACATGGTACCAGGAGTGAAGAAAGTGGTAAAAAGAACTGGCAGAAATTTAAAATAAAGTGAGAGTTACTCAACAAGTGAAAAACAAGTTTGAATGAAATTAAAATGGCTCAATTAAGAGTTCTCACATTTCTAAAAATGTTAGGAAATGCTATAGAAAATTGGATAAAAGTTTAAAGAATAATTTGATTTGTTTTTGAGGGCAGAGAGATCTACTTGTAAAGAAGACAAACAAAATGTTGCCATATTTTTTAATATTTAATTCATGTGAGCTGTTAGAGAATGAGCTGTCTATGAGATTGTCTTTAAAAAAAATTGAGGAATGCTATTTACCAAAAAGAAATGAAAGATTTGAAAGATTTCAGATGCACTCAAATAATGAAATGGAAGAAGAGACTTTTAAATCTTTTTTAACAGATCTAAAGATAAGTAGTCAGACATGTAATTTCCAGAATCTATCTGAGTCACTAATAAGAGATGAAATTGTGATGGGTGCAAAAGATATTAGGGTAAAAAACAAACGGTTAGAATAGCAGGATCTAAGTCTGGAAATGTCAGTGAGAATTTGCCAAACTGCTGAACTTAATCAAGAGCTGCACATTTTAAGAAGAATATAGACTTAATAAGAAAAAGTAAAAAAAACCCAAGTCTATGGAGAAAAACAGAATGAAAGTAATAAAGTTAAAACCAATAAGCATATGAAAGAATGTTTTTGACGTGGAACCTAAACAATGTCTAGGGTTTGGTCAAACTCTATCTGCCAGAAACAGAGTCATTTCACAAAAGCTTTCTAACAGAGAAGTCTGGAAAAACTTAGAAATATACATTCGGTTCAAAATTCAAAAAGTCTTGGAGAAGATACCGAATAATGAATATACAGCTGACATAAGACTTGTTATTTTGAAACAGAGTCACTACATGAACTTTCGGGGTGCGTAAAGAAGCCCCAAAAAATAATTAAAAGACCTGCAGAGTCATGGCCCGGGTGGCCCAGGCCAGGGCTGTGGTGGCCGCCTGCGGTTGTGGGTCAACATGACATCACACCCACCAACTCAATGTGCATGTGGCATGATTTCCCCTCCCTCCAAGTTCTCCCAGCCCTATGGCAGCTGGCACCTGAGCGCTGTGCTGTGTGCAACTGATATCAGCACATGAGTGGCCACTCGGGAAGATTACTGTATTAAGAAAACTCAGAAATAGGGGCAGTGGAATGAGAGGCTAAGGAACCCTCTTAGTGCTCTTAATCTTATTGGCCTGCCGGCTTTTTTTGGGTGGGTTTCACTTGTTTTGAAAAGCGGGGTGGCTTCTTTCTGCTGTGTCACTTAACACCTACTGCCTTATGTGGGGATCTATGGGTCATTGGTGCCTCCAGGCACCTCGGTATGGGTAGCTCCTGGAGGCACTGACTCTAGTATGGGGTTCACACCAGGGGTCTGATCTGGTTCTCAGGCCAGGCCGGTAGTGACTCCTAGATTGAATTCTCCACCATGCAGCATTCTTCCACAGTGGTCGACATATAGTGAGCTGAGCTGCTACCTTTTACATGGTGGCAGCAGTTCAGCATGCTCTGGGGGGAGGAGGGGGTGGACTTCTGTCACCTATGGTGTATGGTTAACCCTTTCATGATTAGTGTAGGGTACATCCACTCTGCCACAGTGAGCAATATTATGAGTGGATTGTATTTGCTGGGACTCAATCTGTAATCTCAGACTGGTCAGTTTTTCTCCTAGAAAGATTAATTCTTGCACTCTAAATTTACAGTAATTTTTTTAAAGCTTCGATCTTGTTTCTTTTCTTTAGATAATTGTGTAGTTAATCTTATAAATAATGTTTTTCTAAAGCTCTTCCCCATATTATAATATCATTGATATAAAATTGTGTGCCACTTATATTTTCAAAAATCTTTTGACTTGCTCCATGCAATACCTCTGGAACTGAACCTAATCCAAAAGATAATTTTTTAAATGGCAATGTCCAAAAGGTGTTTTAAATGTACATAGCAATTGACTTTCTTGCTCCAATGGTATTTGCTAAAATCCATTCAAAACCACTAAAGAAAAAAAGTATTTTGCTCCTGACATTTATTCAAATATTTCTTCCCTGGTAGATATTGTAAAATGTTCCCTTTTAACTTACTTATTAAAGTCTTTTGGATCTAAACATATTACAATTACTAATGAATTCACCCATTCAGTTTATTCTTCCACTCTTTGAATTATATGTAAGTTAACTAGCCTTTCCAATTCCTTTTGCACCCTACTTATTAAAGCTAAGGGTATTTTTCTAGTTTCATGTATAACCTTATTTTATACATTATATCTAATTTACCAGTGTCAGTGAATAACTGTGATGTTCTATTTCCTGGGCTTCTAAATCCTGAATAGTCTAAATTTTACCAATTTGAAGTAATGCTAAACATGCTTTTAAACCTAAAATAGAAATGTCTTGTCCCATAATTACCACAAATCTTGTATCTTTTAAGTTATTTTAAAATATGACCTATAATTCATAAATATCCACAAGAGGAATTTTTCACCATATAACATTATGTATTTGTTCTCTGTCTACAGGATTTACTGTTAGACATTTTATAATTCTTTTCAGAAATTACGTTAGATTGTGCACCTGCACAAATGCATACAATGTAAATTTTCCATTACTAGATAGTATAACTGTCCAAAGCATCTTCAAAGTGTCTGACGAAGCAGGATTTTCTCCCACAAAAGTTCATGCAATAAATAAATTTGTTAATCTTTAAGAGTGCCACAGGACTCCTTGTTTGTATAACTGTCCAATCCTCTGTCACCCAAAAAAGAAGCCCAACCCATAGTTGTCAGATTATAAGTGTCTGGGTTTCCTGACAAGCCAAATGTTTCTTATATAAGCCCATCTCAAGCAACTTTATGATCCCTGGGAAGGGTCAGCATGTTGCGGCCAGATTCCATGCTAACTCAGTGGTGAGCAACCTTGTCACACCGAGAGGCTTGGGCTGGGAACCGGTGGAGTAAGGAGGGTCCGGGCTGCCCAACCTCAGCCACCACCACCTTGGGGCAGCCCCAGGACTCCAGCCATTGGGCCACACAGCCCTGATCCTCAGGGCAGCCATATTGGCTCAGGCTGTTGGGCCAGGCTGTCCTGAGGCCAAGAATAATCAGGTGAACTCTATCTGCAGGGCTGCTACACTCTTCAACCTGCATCAAAGATGGATGGGGTGATGATCCCACAACACTAACCAGAAAAGATAAAGTGATTACAGAAATTTTGGGGTATGATTAATTTTATAGGAAAATACATACCTAACCAAGCTTGCAGGGGTGGTGGAGGGGAGAGGGAAGCAACATGGGAGTCAATTTAAGGGCTTTACTTTGAAAACATAATCATTGGAAATGGGACTGTCAACAACGAGAAGAATTTGAGTGGCTAAGCCACTAACAAAAACAGCTCCAGTATTAAAACTATTAGATAATAACAGACTTTAAAAAGTTGTGTTCAGATATATTCAAACAAGGCCTCAGAGAAGTTTTATTTCAAACACATGGTGATCTATGGAAACCAATTGCTTATGCATCTTGAATGATCTCAAAAACGGAATGGCAGACAGCTCAAATAGTAAAAGCGGTTTTGCTGTTGGTTTTAGCATACAAAAAGTTTCACATATTTATATATGGTAGATCTATAATGAAAGAAACAGATCATAAATCGTTAGTTAATATTAGAATATTAGCCAGGCAAATCATAAAGTGTTGCTGATACTCCTTCTGGAACTTATGATGTAACCAGTGTAATTCAAGATGATGATGTGGTACATGTACATGTACTTAAAAATTGTCTTTAGTACCAGAAAGAGTATGGGAAGAAATTGTGTAAGCAAAGACACAGAATGAAAATTTAAAAAGAATTATTACAGTTATTAAAAAGGATAGAATTAAAAAATTATACAAAAGTCATAATTTATTCAAGACTTGTCAGTAATTGAAGGAATTCTGTTTAGAGGTAATAGAGCAGCAATTCCTTCAAAGTTAACAGCAGAGGTGTTGAAACATATTGTGGCAAACCAAGCGCTCTCAGTTCCCCATGGATCCTGCACTTCAGGTTGTGGCAGCCAGCGGAGGCACAGTCTTCCCTCCTCCAAACCCCCCCAGTGCTATGGCTCCTCAGTTCCTCCTGCCCTGGGGCTGGGCTCTCCACCTGTCTGGGCAAACTTGTCCTCGCTTCCTGTACCTCCTAGGTGCTGTCAGTAACAGCTACTGGTCAGCTCTCCTCCACTCTTCTTTGCTCTGTTCTCCTCCACACACCAACCACTACTCCTATCTCCACCTCCAAACAACACACCCAAACTCCCTCAGTGCCTGGCTGCTACAGGGGCCTTTTAAACTGCTACTTTTAATTGGCATCAGCTGCTCCAACTGATGCTGCATTGGACTCAAGTGCCTTAATTGGCTCAAAGCAGCCCTGACTCAGCTACCCAGGGAACAGGGCTTTGCTAAGTCTGGAGCTAATATATCTACCTTCCAGCACCCTCCTGTAGCCTTCAGGTCTGACTCCATCACAATATATATATGAGGGACATTTAGGCATAGAAAAATGTAAATGTACAGTAAGAGAGGTTCTGTACTGGCCACAAATGAACCAAAACATAGAGAGGATTATATGAAAGAATGTGACCTATATAAGAATATAGAAATGTTCACTCTAAACAACTTCTGACATTTTTTCAAGAAAATTTAAGAGCATGGTCTAAAGTAGGTTTAGACTTAGCTGAATATAAAAGCTATGAATATGTTATAGTTCTTGATTATTTTTCACATTTTCCCAAAATATATATATTAGAAAATAATCTGCCAAACAAATCATTAATAAAATTAAATCTCTTTTCCCAAGACATCATGGCATTCCCAATTTGGTAATGACTGATAGCATGCCTCAATTTCACAGTTGAGTCTGTATCAAAAAAATTATTATGATAGAGGATCATATAAGAAACCAAATGATAGAGTACATACCTATAAAGGTAAAAACTGAGCTCAGAAATGAATGATAGCACCTTAATCTTGCCATGTCAGGTTTAATAGTAGTCAAGTATATAGATGAAATCGGAAACATTGTTACCTGCAAAATCAGATTTTGCTGAAAAAAGGAAAGATACAGTACAGGAACAGGAGCAGCAAGAAAATAAAAATAGCATCATTCTTCTAAATAAAAGAACTTCAAGAGCACAACATATATATGTTAGATAATCACTGAGAGAGACACCTATTAAAAGACTTATGGAAAGTATTAATATAATTCTGATTGATATAGATAAGAATAAATTTGTGTGTGTGCATATATATATATATAGAGAGAGAGAGAG
>ML685832.1:805642-840700 GCA_007922175.1 Pelusios castaneus
TACGCCAGGCTCCCCCCTGTGCCCTCCCCCGGCAGGGAGGGCATTGGTGTAGTTCTGGGGTAGCCCTAAATCCCCACGTCTACACTGGCTTAATTCGACTTTAAAAAGTCGAATTAAGCCTTAGGTCAAGTAAAAAGCAGGTTTAATAAATTTGACTTAATTTTCATTAAGTCGACTTTATTTTCCTTAAGTCGACTTAAGCAAAGTGTAGTGTAGATGCAGGGTAAATTAAGTCAACTTAAGCAAGCTTAAGTTGACTTAATTTATCAGTGTAGACGCAGCCAGTGAGCAATGCTGAACGATGCAGAGAGGTCCAGGAGGAGAAGAATGCATACCTAACCTCTATTAATAAAAGGAGATCAACCAATACCAACAAATTCCAAAGCCTGCAAAATGACTACCCACCCACAAGAGGAAGAGTTGAGGGCTTAGAGATTCATTATCATTACTCACTATCTTCAATCATTAATACACTGGCCATCAATGGTTCCTTTCTCCTCATCACCCAAACAGATCTCCTTGGCTATGTCTACACTAGCAATTTAGGTCAACTTAAAGAGGCTTAAGTCGACCTAAATTACTCCCTGTCTACATCTGACTTTCATTAAGTCGACTTAAGAAATTCCTTAAGTCAACTTAATAAGAACCACCCATTAGGTCGACTTAAGCCTTAAGTCGACTCCTTAAGTCAACTTAAGGACAGTGTGGACGTAGAGTAACCCTTAAATTGACTTTATTAAGTCGACATAAGGCCAGTTAAGTCGACGTAACAAAGTGGACTAAGTCAACTTAAAGTTAAGTCGACTTAGTCCACTTTGTTAAGTCGACTTAATAAAGTCAGCTTTAAGTCAACTTAAGGACAGTGTGGACATGGAGTAACCCTTAAGTCGACTTTATTATGTTTATTAAAGTTAAGTCAACTTAGTCCATTTTGTTAAGTCGACTTAATAAGGTCGTCTTTAAGTCGACTTAAAGTTGACCTTATTAAGTCGACTAAACAAAGTCAACCTAACTTTTTCTAGTGTAGACATAGCCCTTTGTTTCTGACACCTGGAGTCAGATGGAGAGAGAGGGATGGAATGCAACGTGCTGATAGCAGAAAACAAAGGCTGATACAGACAGGATGATGCATAACAAGTTCCTCAAAGCCTATATTGAGACTATATTACAAGTCCAAAAAGCCTATCACGGTTCACTGAAGCTGCTAAATGTTGCTCTTAAGAACCATCCAGGATGGTAAACACCTAAATCAAATCTGAATGCCTACACCCTGCATCTGAACTGAGTACCAAGCACTACTAGTAACTGACAGTCTGCTCCATTGAAAAGATCACACGTATTTGGGAGCCTTCTCTAACCACTTAGATTCGCTCTACCTACACCCAGTCCACCTGCATTCTCAGAGTTCAGTATGTTCAATCATCAGAGAGTTCTGGACACCAGAGAGTCATCTCAGCCCAAGGCTTCTGACTCTGACCATGCCTTTCCCTGGCTTATGAAAGAGAGTCATGAACCGGTGGCACTGACTGAAATAGCCAATGTATCATTCAAAGAAGGAATCTTCCCTTTCTACTTCAAACATGCAATAGTCCTACCAACAGTGAAGAAATGTACCCAGGATCCAGCCTCCCATTCCTGAGCTAGCTCACAAAGAAGGACAGCTCCAACTCATCTAACTGATACAACTTCACATCAGTACATGGAACTGAAACCATTTTAGTGATACTGATGTATGATCTTCTTATGTCAATGGATAGAGGGCAGATAGAAGTTGACTTTATTAAATGGACTTTATAAGGTCGACTTTAAGTTGACTTAAAGATGACCTTATAAAGTCGATTTAACAAAAGTGGACTTAACTTTTCAAGTGTAGAGATAGCCCCTTTTCGACCTTATTAAGTCGACTTAACATTTTAAGTCGACTTAATAAGGTCGACTTAGGTGCTAATCCACATCCACACTGGCTTAAGTCAACCTAATAAGGTCTACTTAAGCAGTAAGTCAATGTAAATTGAGGTGTTAAGAAGTCGACCTAATTTTTCCTTAAGTCGACTTAAGGAACTGCTTAAGTCAACTTAAGGAAAGCCCAGTGTGGACACAGAGTAAGTTAAGTCGACTTAAGCCTCCTTAAGTTGACTTAATTTCTAAGTGTAGACCCACCCCAAGGCATTTAGCAGTGCTGACCACAAGATATTGCCGTCTCATCTAAAAGATAGCAGGGGTAGGATAAACCCCTCGAGGGATGTACACACCATACAAGGATGATAACTGCATCTGTACCACTAGACATCTCACTTGTGGATCCTAGGGATTGATTCTCTCTCCAGTCTTTTTCAACATTTGCTTCCCATACAATTTCCATGCAATTTTAAATCAAATTCAAGACCTCAATCATAGTGTTCAAGATACTGGCCTGGGCCAGGGTATCTAAGAGATCTCCTAAAGCTTCTGGATGAAGAGCATGATTGACCACTGTGCTCCAGTGACACAATGGAAATCTACAAAAAGCATAAAGCTCATTTGTGTAAGGTAAAGAAATTTCCTTGGGACTAGTCTGAGACTGGGGAATGAATTCTCTCAAGAATGTATCTCCCAAGTGACCACTGGGTAAATCTTATAAAGGGATGCATCAGCTTCACCATCTCCTCATCCTCCAGACATATTGCAAATGGAACCTCTGTCCTGGAAAGAAAAGATTGACTGAAACTTTTTGGTGAATTTGTTACAAAACCTCAAACAATTTGGGGGTCAAGAAAAATACATTTTTCAGTGAGTTTACTATGTGCTGGAAAAAAAATCACCCAGCTCTAGATAAGACCAAGCGATATGTGGCAGATGTGTAGGTAACTGGCCTAATGAACTAGAGGAAGGCATTCAAATACATTAGTGGAAATAGAATAGAATAGAATAGAATAGAATAGAATAGAATAGAATAGAATTTATCCCCTTTGACAAGCTGTGAATTAATATATATATATATGACTGTCACTTGTATTCCAGTATTACTATTCGAGTATTACTATGACAGGAAATTAGTTTCTGCATGTAGGGTTCAGGAGACGTGCCTGGGCATATCGGTGTCTACATTCCTTCCTAATGTTGGTCAATGTGGCACAAGTTTCTGTTGCATGGTCTGCTTCCTTCATAGCGGAGTTCCAAGCTCATCTATCATGGGATGTATCCCTCCAGGTCATTCACTCCAGTCTGGCAGACTGTATCTGCTGCTTGATGCAATCCATGCAATGGGATGGACAATCTTCCTATTGCCTTTTTTAAATTCACTGTACATAATTCTTAGATAGTCAGTTGTTATCCGTATGTATGACATGATTGACCCAAGTCATTTGCGTCTGTATTAACATGACTTGCACATAGCATGGCTGCCAGCCATAGTACTTCACTGTTGGTAATTTTGTCAGACCATCTAATTCCCATTACGTTGCATAGGTGGCATTGTTGCAGTCAGTTAAGCTTTTGGATGTGATGAATTAGTTAAATAGTTTTGTGAAATAAAGCAGCTAGTGTATATATACAATTGATGTTATTGCTTATGTGACCAGCTGCTATAATCCAGGTAGTGCTATAGTGTATAGGTTTAGTGGTGTAAACAGTTACAGGAGAAACTCGGGCCTTGTCATTTATTGAAAATAAATAAATAAATTTAAAATAGCCATGAATTGAATTTTCTCTTTCTGTTACACCATATGTATAAATTTAGTTTCTGCAATTAGCTCAAACAGTTAATAATTATGATAGAATAAAGATAGCTATAATACCAAAGTAGTTGCCTTCTTAGGGATGGCTACACTAGCAATTTAGGTCCATTTAAGGACCCTTAAGTTGACCTAAATTACTCCATGTCTACACCTGACTTTCATCAAGTCGTCTTAAGAAATTCCTTAAGTCGACTTAATGAAAGTTTAAGTTGACTTAATAGCAACCCCCCATTAGGTTGACTTAAGCCAGGGCACAGCATCCCGAAAGATAAGAAGAGCCATTTTTAAAAATACCTTCAATAACCAAGTGTTTTGAGACCCACAATGTGTGTAGCCTCTTGGTGGATGGAGCTGGGACAGAGCACCTGCAACAGGGTCCACTAGCAGGGAGGAGGGAGCCTGGAACCAGGATGGAGCCCCTGACAGGGTCCCCAGGTGGCAGGAGGGGGCCTGGAGTCCATAGCCGCAAGGGGGCAGACAAAGAGCCCATGTGGCTCCAGAGCCACAGGTTGTAGACCCCTGACTTAAGCCTTAAGTCGACTCCTTAAGTCGACTTAAGGACGGTGTGGACCAGGAGTAACCCTTAAGTCGACTTTATTAAGTCAATTTAAGGCCAGTCAAATTGACTTAACAAAGTGGACTAAGTCAACTTAACTTAGGAGGAGAGAGCTAGGCTGTTTTCAGTAGTAACAGAGGACAGAACAAGGAGCAATGGTTTCAAGCTGCAGCTGGGGAGATCAAGGTTGGATATTAGGAAAAACTTTCTCACTAGGAGGGTGGCGAAGCATTGGAATGGGTTCCCCAAGAAGATGGTGGAATCTCTGTCTTTGGAGATATTTAAGGTCTGGTTATACAAAACCCCGGCTGGGATGATTTAGAGGGAGTGGTCCTGCTTTTAGCAGGGGGTTTGATTAGATGACCTCATGAGGTTGCTTCCAGCCCTAAGATTCTATGATTCTATGATTGCTGTGTAGACTTCAGGGTTGGGCTGCAGCCGGAGTTCTAGGACCCTCAAGGGTGAAGGACATACCCACAGACTGTCCTCATAAATCATAAATATTCCAGGTTACTCCCAGTTCCGAGCAGGAGCGGCACGCGGCACCACTCAAGTTCCCCCCACTGGCCCCATCCCCCAGCACAGCCTGGGGCCACAAGAGCCGCGTGCCATGGTTCCATGCCCCCACTGGTTGCACTTCACTGCTAAGGAGCACGGCCAGCAGTAAAAAAAAATGGTGCCACGGCGCACGGGGCTCCTGGCCCCTGCTGGCCCTGCCCCCACTAGGCAGGGCCGTCCCTTGGAGGGAGCGGCGGGGCCCAGGGCCCAGGGCTAATCAGCCTGGGGGGGTTGCCCCCCATGCTTGAGGGGAGTAGGGCGGGTTAGCCCACCCATAGCCACTGCCCGCCAGCGCAAGCCGGTCCCAGCCCCGGCCAGGAACTGGAGGCCACCCATCAGCACGAGCCGGCCCTGGCCCCGGCTAAGGTTGCCAACCCCTGATATATGAAATAATATTACTCTCCTAAAAATCAGGCAACATGTAACATCTCATTAGTTTTCATAAAGTTTAAACACTAACTATGTTTTTATACATTTAACAATCATTTTGATCTATAAAAACACATAGGTGAATTGTCCTGACTTCCAGCGTGGTTTGTCAGTTTTCAGCTGAGCGTACAGTTTTGGTCAGATCTGACATCAGCATAACAGTGGCAAATGTATATAAATTTAAAAACAAGGTGTGGTAAATATGGAGGGCAGCATTAGTAGGAAAACAATATAGAAAGAGCAGAGCTAAACTGTAGCCATTGTGCAGATAAGTACAGGACAGTTTTTGGGAGACACATGATAGCCAAACAGGTTAGTGAGATTCAAAACCATAAGAATTATCAAAAAGATATCCTATGCAGAAGCTATTAAAAGGTATTCAAATGCAACAAATGAGGAAGGAGGAGAAAATCGGTAAGGAGAAGGTACTGTTGCTACAAAATAATGTTACAAAGGTATGGTACATAATAGAAGAGAAACAGCAGAAGACATATTACTTGTAGAAAAAAGAGAAAATTGTAGCATGTCTAGTAGAAGTAATAAACTGTACTTCACAAACCAGAAAGAGAATGGAAATAAAAAGAGTATAATACAACAGTGGAAAGATATTTGCATGTTAGCTATTTGGCCATAACATGCATTCATGCAATTTCGGGTAAGGACAATTCTATGGTTCAGCTAATATGGTGCTAAAAACTAAGCACATGGTCAGGAACTAAAGAAGCCTATTTTTGAAATGGAGGTCAAATCTTATGCTATCAGAATAGAGGAAATGTGGTTAATGGAAAAATTATCTTTTAAAGTTGCAGGATATAGTATAGTCAGATATGATAAGAAATACGAAGGAGAGAGGGCTGTACATTTATAAAAGGAAAAGCTAAGTTATGCTGAAATGGATGTAAGGAAACTGAGTTACAAGCATACTGCTACTGAGAATGTAGAATAAAAATACCTCATTAAGGATCTATAATGTTTTTAACCCCTGTAAAAAAATTGGAGAGCTTGGAATTAAAAGAGCTATTTAAATATGTAAAAGGTTCACATACCATATGTGGAGATTTGAATAACCATAACGAGTTATAGGAAAATGGGAAATCTGATAGCAATGTCAAATGTTTGGAAAAGTTTATTTGGAACCGTTTGTTGACAGGCATTACCTGGGAATACAAAATAGCAGTATACCAACTTGGTTTAACTCAGTTGCTGGTTTCTTTTCCTGTTTAGATCTAGGGATTGCAACAAAAAATATGTAGCTAGTAAGTGTAGCTGGGAAATTTACAAGGAAGAGGGAATGGGAAATGATCATTTCCGTACACTTATTATGTACCAAGGAAAAAAAGACGTTGAAGAATCGGAGGAACTCCGACTTGGAATTTTAGGAGGACTGATTGGGAGCTCTTCAGGAGTAAGTGTGATGAGCGCTTGAGGAACATGTATGTCAATGATAATATGGAGAAATTTTGTATAGAGTAAGGAAGGAAATAATGGCAACAAGCAAAGTAGCTATTTGGAAAATATCAGAGTACCATAAAATCAGAAACCCAATTCTATGGTGGAACAAAGAACGTGAGATTACAATTTAAAAAAGAAATCAGCCATATAGAATAGTTAAAAGTACAATGAACAGTGAGGACTGGATGAAATAGAAAAGAAGGCATTGGTACAAACAGTTACTGAGGAGTAAAAAAAGAGTTAAAAGAGGTATCATGGGAAACAAAAGGAAGATAGCAAGGTTTTAGAGGATTATAAACAAATTAGGAGAATGAATGGAACGCAGAGCAATAACATTTTTTTCCTAGTCTTATTGAAAGGATAAAGTTATGAGTTTGAACAAAGGAAAAAGCAGAAACCCTAGGATAGGTGGTCCAGAAACTTTTAGTAACAATGAGAATCAAATGACAAATTCTTTGGGGATTGGGGAAGGAAATTTGTTGAAGAAAATTGTGAGTGCTTAATGTTGGGGAAATTATGAAAATGTATTAAATGGAAATTTCAGGATTTCAAAGAAGTGATGGATAAAAGCAAAAACAATACTCCAGGCCAAGATAACATATGCAATGTAATGCTTAAATACTGTGACAGAGCCAGGCCTGATGGCTACAGGAGGGTGGTAGAAGGCAGGTATATAAGCCCCAGGCTCAGCAAGGCCCTGTGCCCAGGATAGCTGGGGCGGGGGCTGCTTTGAGCCAATTAAGGCACCTGACTCTAATTAAGGCATCTAGCATCATTTGGAGCACCTGACTCCAATTAAGGGTAGATAATAAAAAGCCCCTGTAGCAGCTAGGCACTGTGGGAGTTTGGGCATGCTCTTTGGAGGTGGAGGTAGGAGCAGTGTTTGGTGTGTGGAGGAGGTACAGGCAGTGAGGACAAGTTTGCCCAGGTGGGCCTCAGGGCCCCAGGCCCAGCAGCTTGTGAGAAGGAGAACCCAGCCCCAGGAGGGAAGACTGTGCATCAGCTGGCTGCCACAACCTGAAGCGCAGGACGCACCTGGGAACTGAGAGCACTTGGTTTGCCATAACTGGTGTCAGGGGAGGGATTTGTCTGCGCAGCAGCCAAGAGGTGTTTGCTTTTCCCCACCCTACCCCATGGAGGACATAGTAAAGGCACTGGTACAGGCCATAGCTGCCCAGCCAGAGGTCACTCAGGTGCAAATGGCCACTCAGCAGGAATCCCTGTGGCTGCAGCAAGAGATTAATCAGTTGCTGATAAACCAGGCAGTCCAAGGATTCCTCTTGCGGGAATTAGTGGACCAACTGAAGATCCTGACCTCCCAAACCCATGTGCCTGAAGAGACACACACGCTGCAGGGCTAACTGCTACCTACAGAAGATGATAGATGGGGATGATGTGGAGGCCTACATCTTCACCTTTGAGAGGATCACCACATGTGAGGCATGGCCCCAGGACCAGTGAGTGGGCCAGCATACTTGCCACTTTCCTGTATGGAGAAGCCCAGAAGGCCTATTATAATCTTCCTGCAGACCCTTCAACTGATTATCACCAGTTGAAAGTAGAGCTCTTGGCTCACTCTGGAGTAACAACGGCTGTAAGGGACCAGAGGTACCAAGAGTGGAGGTTCCAGGCGGGAAGGGCTCCGAGGTCCGAGTTGTTTGATCTCGTCCACCTTGAGCACAAATGTTTACAACCCGAGGCCCATCATCCCGAGGAGATTCTAGAGACCCTCATCATTGACCGGTATACAAGGGGGCTACCGCCAGATCTCCACGTCTGGGTAAGCCAAAATGACCCCTCTTCTTATCACAAGCTAACTGCACTGATGGAGAGGTGAATTATGGCCAGGAGTGCTACCCAAGCAACCCAGGAGGATCTGCCTTGAGTCAAGCGACCCCCTCCAAACCCAGGAGTTCAGAAGACAGAGAGAACAAAAAAAATGGAGGGCCATCCAGGTGTCCCCACAGCACAAAGAGAAGTAGATAGAAAGTATGGGGTCAGACCCATCAGCCCAAAAGACAGGAGTGTATCTAAGGCCACACTCAGATGCTATACTTATGGAGAATGGGGACATATAGCAGCCCAGTGTCCCAATGCAGAAGAGCCCATGCAGTGTAACCTGGGAAACAGAGTAGACCCCTGTAGCCTACTGAACCTGGTGGGCATTGCAGTAACTTCACACAAATATACAAGGCCGGTGAAGCTGAATAGGATTAGACCATAGCGCTGGTAGATTCTGGGAGTGCTATTACACTTGTTTCGGGGAGGTTAGTAAAGCATAGCTAATTGACCTAAGCCAAATGCACAGGGGTAACCTGCGTCCATGGTACTGTCAGCTATTACCCGACAATTCCAGTAAAGACTGAGACGCAGGAGGGCATCGCAAAGGTAACAGCAGGGGTGGTCCCTAAGCTTCCCTACCCCGTACTCATTGGGAGAAATTTCCTGGGATTTGAAACCTTACTTCCCCCAGAGAGACATGGGAAAGATGAGAACTTCAAGGCCCCTGAACTAACCCTTATGGACAGCCACTCTCCAGCATTCTGTGAGTTTGCCAAAGAATTGTTCATTCACCCTGGGAAGGGCCGAAAGACCAGGGAAGAAAGAAGGGTAGCTAAGACTCTGGGGACAAGGATCCTGATGCAGGGCCAAAAGCCTGCCCTATGGGCAGGCAAACCCGAGCAACAGCCCACGAGTGCACCCCAAAAACAGAAGAAATGGAGACTCACCCTGACAAAAACCTCACCGACCCAAGAGAGTCAGCCAGCTGAGTTCAACACGAGGAAACTTTGGAAGGGACCAGGCTGAGGACCCAAGATATAATAATGCCCGGAAGGATGTGGCAGAAATTGATGGGGTACCTGTGGGGGGAAAAACCCCGGGGACCAGGGCCCTATTTCATGGTGAAGGGAAACCTGTTGAACTGTGTTGCAGAGATACAGGGAGAAGAGGTACCACAACTCCTAGTACCACAGAAGCACCAAAGGGCCGTGCTGAGCCTCGCCCACAGCCACCTCTTTGGAGGACACTTAGGGGTAGAGAAAACTCTTGCAAGAATCCTGAGGAGGTTCTCCTGGCCAGGAGTACATGAAGATGTTCAAGATCCAAAGGAGTAGTCATGTTAGTCTATTGCAGAGAAACAAACAGAGTCCTGTGGCACTTTTAAAGACTAACAGATTTATTTATCACATGAACTTTCATGGGAGAAATTGTGCTAGCTGCCCTGAGTGTCAGCTGCATAGCCTCAGGACACACTTGAGAGCCCCATTAGTGCCCCTACCCATCATCGAAGTATCCTTTGAACGGATTGTGATGGACCTAGTGGGACCCCTGGAAAAGACAACCCGGGGACATCAATATATCCTGGTCATTCTTGATTATGCCACTCGGTATCTGGAGGCCATCTCCCTGCGAAATATTACTTCAAAAATGAAAGCAACCAAACTAGTGAAGACTTTTGCCAGAGTGCGGCTCCCTAAGGAGATACTGATGGACCAAGGGACCCCATTTATGTCACGAATAATGAAGGACTTATGCACCTTGCTTCACGTGTGGACCCTGAGGACATCCATCTACCACCTTCAGACTGAAGGCCTGGTAGAAAGATTCAATAGAAACCTTAAGGCCATGATAAAAAAGGTGGAGAGCCAAGATGGAAAGGACTGGGATGCTCTGCTGCCTTACCTCATGTTTGCCATCCGGGAGGTTCCCCAGGCCTCCACAGGGTTCTCCCTCTTCGAACTATTATATGGGCGATACCCCAGAGGTATTTTGGATATCACCAGGAAGATTTGGGAGGAAGAACCCACCCCAGGAAAAAATGTGGTTGAGCATGCATTACAAATGAGAGAGTGAATAGCCCAGGTCACCCCCATTTTTGCAGAAGCACTTGGAGAAAGCCCAAGAGTCTCAACAGACCCACTATAACTGACAAGCAACCATCCGACGGTTCCAAGTAGGAGACCAAGTGATGATATTGGTGCCCACCACTGAGAGTAAGCTGCTGGCCCAGTGGCAGGGGCCCTATGAAGTGATCGAGCCAGGAGGGCAGACCAACTATAAGATACATGAACTAGGACGTTGCAAGCAGGAGCAAACATACCACGTAAATTTGTTGAAGCAGTGGAAGGACCGAGAGACATGCGTGGCTCTCCCCCAGGAGGAGGAAAAAAGGGAGGGAGTAAGGGTATCTTCCGACCTAACGCCGGAGCAAAAGTCTGAGGCAGCAGCGATGATTGACTGGTATCAAGATGTATTCTCATCCAAACTAGGCCGAACAACAGAGGTATGCCACCACATAATCACAAACCCTGGAGCCAGAGTAACGATACGACCCTATCGAATCCCGGAGGCTAAGAGGAAGGAAATTAAGGCTGAGGTGGAAAAGATGTTGGAGTTGGGGGTCATTGAAGAGTCCCATAGGCAGTGGTCCAGCCTGATTATATTGGTACCAAAGCTGGATCGCACCACAAGAATTTGCAACGACTTCTGCCGTTTGAATGAGATTTTGCAGTTTGATGCTTACCCCATACCCCATATAGATGACCTTATAGACCGGTTAGGCAAAGCCCATTATCTAACAACCCTTGACTTGACTAAGGGAGACTGGCAGATTCCCCTAGTCCTGGAAGCAAAGGAAAAAACTGCATTTGCTGCTCCAGATGGACTATTCCAATATACTGTTTTACCCTTTGGTCTACATGGATCCCTGGCTACCTTCCAGTGCCTAATGGATAAGCTGCTATCCCCCCATGCCAGTTATGCTGCTGCATACTTGGATGACGTGGTCATTCACACTCCTGACTGGGCATCTCGTCTAGAGAAGGTAGAAGTGTGCTGAACACCCTGAGGCCAGCAGGCCTCATGGTGAATCCTAGCAAGTGTGCCATAGGTCTAGCCGAGGCTAGGTACCTTGGATATATTATAGGGAGGGGCATTGTGAAGCCCCAGATGAACAAATTGGAAGCTATCCAAATTGGCCCCGGCCTAATCGGAAGAAGCAGGTCCGCGCATTCCTTGGCGTACTAGGGTATGTCCGGTGCTTCATTCCTCACTTCACCACCAGAGCAAGCCCTCTAATGGACCCGATAAAGGCTCAGGGTCCGGAAATGGTGAAATGGACTGATGAGGTGGAGAAAGTCTTCAAGGACCTATGGACAGCCCACTGCAGTAACCCTGTATCGGTAACCCCAGACTTCACAAAAGAATTTATTTTACAGACAGATGCATCTGAGGTAGGATTGGGGGCTGTCCTATCACAGATGGTGGGAGATGAGGAACATCCAATAATGTACCTCAGCTGGAAGCTGCTCCCATGAGAACAGAGATATGCGGTGGTGCAAAGAGAAGGTTTGGCTATCAAATGGACCATGGAGACCCTTCGTTACTACTTGCTAGGGTGACACTTTACTCTGGTAACTGATCATACCCCTTTACAGTGGATGCAATGGAACAAGGAGAAGAACTCACAGGTAACCAGGGGGTTTTTGTCCCTCCAACCCTTCCGGTTCACCATACGCCACCGGGCTGGAAGTCACCATGGCAACGCAGATGGTCTGTCCTGAATGCACTGCATGACATCCCAACCCCTTGGGATTGTGTGGGGGGAAGGGGTGGTTATGTGACAGAGCCAGGCCTGATGGCTACAGAAAGGTGGTAGAAGGCAGGTATATAAGCCCCAGGCTCAGCAAGGTCCTCTTCCCAGGGTAGCTGGGGCTGGGCTGCTTTGAGCCAATTAAGGCACCTAACTCTAATTAAGGCATCTAGCATCAGTCGGCGCACCTGACTACAATTAAGGGTAAAAGATAAAAAGCCCCTGTGGCAGCCAGGCATTGAGAGAGTTTGGGTGTGTTGTTTGGAGGTGGAGGTAGGAGCAGTGTTTGGAGGAGAGCTGACCAGTAGCTGTTACTGACAGCACCTAGTAGGTACAGGCAGTGAGGGCAAGTTTGCACAGATGGACCTTAGGGCCCCAGGCCCAGCGACCTGTGGGGTGGAGAACCCAGTCCCAGGGCAGGAGGGTCTGAGGATCCATAGCACTGGGGAGTTTGGAGGAGGGAAGACTGTGCCTCTGTTGGCTGCCACAATCTGAACTGCAGGACCCACGGGGAACTGAGAGCGTTAGGTTTGCCACCATACTTACCAAAGGGAGTTTAAGGATTTTATCAAATTATATAATAGCATGTGAGGGAAAGGTATAATACCAGTAGAAAGGAAGCATGAGATGATAGTACTAACAGGGAAACCGGAAAAGTTACTTATGGGAACGGAGGTGGCTAGACCAGTGGTTCCCAACCTTTTTGGCTCAAGGGCCACAGATATCATTTTTACAACCCTGAAGGGCCACCAGTTTCTGCCAGCAAGCTACCTCCTCACTGATTTCCCATCTCCTTGGCTGCAGCAGGGAAACCACACATGCCCTGCACACATCATGTGGATCCCTAGGCAGTGGCTGCCTTCTGCAGCCAGGGGTACAGAAGATAAGTATTCCCCTTTCTCTGGCTCCATGGACAGGGGCAGGGGAGCACTGATCTCCTAACCCCTTTGACTACAGCAAGGAGCCTGCATCTGTCTTTTAGCCCTGTGGAAAGGTGCTCCACCTGGGCCTGAGGCAGTGGATCCCTTCTGCAGCCAGCAGAAGCGAAGCTGCGGGCCAACTTGAAATCCCCCGCAAGCCACTTTTGATCCCCAGGCCACAGGTTAAGAAGAACTGGTCTCTAGATCAATTGTCCTCACATCTTGTGTGGGTAAAATTATGGAAAGGATGATAAATAGGTGGACAGTTGTGTATTTGAGGGGAAAAATGAAATCCTAAATAATCTGCAAAGTGGAGGTGCAAAACATCATATTATAAGGTTAAAAAAGGACAGAAAAGTGTGAGGGGAAAGAGTTTATGATAACATTGGACATTGAAGAATCATATGATATTTTTTGGAAGAGAGCATATATATTATGGAGAAAAAGTGTGTTATATATGTTGGCTGTGTTGGGATAAAAGGAAGAATGTTCTGGAGCAAGAGGATAAAACAGGCAGGGCCAGATTAAGGTAGGAGTGTTAGAGGCTGCAGCTTTGGGCCCTGGGCTAAAGGGGGGCCCATCAGCCCATCAAAATCTGGCCCCAGCTCACCTGAGCGGTGTGCAGCTGCTGCCTGCTGTCAGCCTGCCTGCCCTGCCCCCAGGCTGGCTGGTCTGGTCCAGCAGTTCCAGGACCTGCTGGGACAGACCAGCCAGCCCGGGCTGAAATGCACAGAAATGCTGTGGCCCACAGCCTCTGCCCCCCCCCCCCCCAGGCTCTCCCCCATGGTTGGCCAGGCTGCATACCCCCGGGCAAGCTGGGCCCAGATCTTCCCCCCATCCAGCACCAGCTGGGCTGCAGGCCCCTCTCCTCCAGAACCTACTGAGCCATGGGCCCCACCCCCAGCACCAGCACAAGCCAGCCAGGCTGAGCCATTCCCTCCCCTCCCCCCCCAGGGTTGGCACCACCATGGTTGTGGGGGGCAGAGGGGGTCACAAGAGTGGGCAGCCCCCAGGCCACAGGATCTGGACAGGCAAACAGGTTAGAGTAGGAAAAGTCCTATCAGACATCTATAGTATTGCCAACAGTACTCCTTAGGGAAGTGTGTCAGACCTTCTTTAACATTATGATAAACGATCTCCCAAAAAGTATATGGGCAGGAATAAATATTACCTTATTTTCAGTTGATTTTGCTAGGTGGGCTAAATAAGGGAAAATTAAAGTGATGGAAGAGAGGATCAATGATGCATTTAGGGAGGTCTCAGAATAGGAAGCTACTTAGGGATTTAAATTTTCAATCACTAAAACAAAGGTCCTGCTTTTGGCAGAAGGTTGGACTAGATGACCTCATGGGGTCCCTTCCAATCCTAAAATTCTATGATTCTGTGATACTAGATGAGAAATTAAAGTACATCTTTATGGCGATCAGGTGCGTACAGTTAATAGTTTTAAATTTCTGGGTTAAGTTTGGTAACAATCTTATATGGATCAGAAAAACAGCAAGCATTGCCAACAATTTTAAAGATAGGCTTAATGTACTTAAAAGTATAGTTCAGATTAATTGTGGAACAGAAAAAAAAGGGCTGATGATGTATTAATATTCATAGGATTAATCATGGAATATGGGTGTCAAGTCTTTAGCTCTGCATACAGATCAGAGCTAAAAAGTTAGAGTCAATTCAAACTCAAATACTACAAATTACCAACCACTGTGTGTAATGCAGGTAGCTACTAGAGAAATGCCTATCGATTTAAGAATGAAAATGTTAGAGCTGATATTTTGTGCTAAAGTCAAGGGAAATAGTGCAGATGAGAATACTAGACAAATATATGAAGAATGTTGACAATTAGGCAGATGAAATGAAGCCTGACAATAAACTTCCTCAAGCTCTTAGGGCTAAAATGTGGGTTAAAGAGTTAAGTGAAAAAGGACTACAAGAGATTAAAATCCATAATTATGGGGCAGTAAATTATACCTGGAAAATTATGTCTCCAGAAGCAGATTTAAAATTATATAATAAAAAAATGGTTACTCCTTAAGACAAATAATGTTTATGAGTTTATATATGCTAAATGGAGTCACCATAACTGAATATATAGTGATGGAACTGCAGATGAAAAACATCCCTGAGATTGGTGTTAAAAATCAAAAAGAATATCTTATTTTGTAGCCATTATGACAGCTGAATTGGTGGGAATAATGTTAGCATTACATTGAATAAAGGATTTATAGCCCACTGCTGCTGTTAGCTTTTCAGATTCATTAACAGCTACACTAGCAATTAAAAGGTGTGCCTCAGAAAGCATGAGTGATCTAAAAATGAAATATGAAAAATGAAATGAAAAATGAACAAGTAGGCTCAGGTGTCAAAATAGTACTAGCAGATATTCCAAAATGTACTGGTATACTTAGCAATGAAATGGTAGATAAGGAAGTGAAAAATATTCCAAAAAAAGAAAACAGAGATTCATTTGATGAAGTAGAAATTGTAAAGATTAGTTTAAAAAGGAATAGGAAGAATTATGGATCAAGGAGAAAAGAGGAAGAAGATTCTATGAAGTATGCCCCAAAACAGAAGATAATGTGCTACTCCAGAGTTATGAAAGGATCAATGAAGTACTTATATTTAGACTATTAACTGGTCACAGTTGTTTGAATAATAATTTATATGTACTGAATAGGTCCAAAGACTGGTTTATGTAGCACATGTATGATTAAAGAAAAAGTTGATCACCTGATAGGGGAATGCAGGGAGCATTTCCAGGAAAGACAGGTTCTTTATGAAAAATTATATGCTTTAAGGTGACAAAATAAATAATGAGGGGCTTAGTGAGCATACCAAGAAAGTGGTGTAACTTTAAAAAACCTCATTTAAGTTTTTTTTTAAGAATATAGAGCAGGGTAAAAGAGTGTAGTGGAATGAATGTATGAGGTATATAATAGGTTGTTTTAGACTCAGTAGGTGAGTCTGCTTCACCAGAATGCATAAGAAGAAACTGCAGCTCTAATGTGATCATTCTCCTAGTAGCAGTTATTCACTGCCCCTTTCTTTCTCCCAAACAGGTATGTGTCCTTGATGTTTTCTTGGTCTTATTGCTGAGGAATTTGCTTGTTTTCTAATTATATTTTTAGCAAGTTCAACTTTAAGGAAGTGAGGTATACAGATTCGTTTATTCAGACTGTCAAAGAAACAATGTAAAGTACATTTAAAGGAACAAAGCATGTAGGAAATTAATCTGGCACCATAATTGTCTAGAATCAACAAATTACCCACAAATATGTAACTAGTTATGGTTTGTTTGTACATGTTACATTAAGGAGATATGTTAATAACTGAAAAGTACTTACAAAATCTTCAAAAATCGTAGAAAACAATATGGTATAATATATGATGAGTTTCTGTTAAAGTGGCTAATAATCTGAATATGGGATGAAAAACTTGCAGTAGGACTTCATTCAAAAAAAAATTTTTTTTACAATATTCCCGGTCTTTCACACAGGAAAAAATAAAAATAAATCATGACACTCAGATCCACAATAGTATGAGCTCAGGGGATTTGACACTACATTGCCTAAACATTCTTCATAACATTAAACTACAGCCTCTAATATCGCTACTTCTGGAGCTCTACCAGTAGGCACCTGTGGTGAATTATGGTTCCCTTTTTTGTCAAGGTAGCTTCAGCCTCAGATTCTAATTTCAACACAGGAAAAACAGTAGTGATGAACCAAGAAGCAGAAGTAGCCAAGTAACATGTTGCAAATACACTTGCTGGAAAATTCAACTAAAATAATAATCCATAATGATAGGTTTATTGGGTAGTGGTCAAAAACCATAATGATTTCAGTTCTGTCAGCAGTGTAACAGTCAAAGTATGGAATATTAAGACAGAAAGGTGTGCTATCTGTCACAAAGTAGGATGTATTTTACACGAGTCTGAGAAATATAAAAGGGAAGCGCAACAAAAAATTCTGGGGAAGGCTCACAGCCCATAACTATGCACAGTGTGCATGATGCATGCTAATTCAATTCTGTATGAACAGGCAGTTAAAGTGATGCTGTTCCAAAATTTTACTGACCTACAATTGCTAAGGGCATTGAGGCATTTTGCAGCTTGTACTGGCAATTCCAGAAAAGGAGGAAACCAAAAAGAGCAAAAACATAGATCAAACTACTGCCTTTCATTGATTTTCCTTAACTATGGCAAAGGAACAGCATGAGGACCCTTAAAAAACTGGAACAAATGTGTTTCAGTGTTAGTAGGCTGGTCTACAGGTCTACACCGTGACAGGATTTCGGCAGCAATTGAAGGGAGATACACAAAGTACTTAAAATAATTTGCATGTCTCCCTTTGACTGCCTACTGCCTACTTACCACAGTGTCTTCAGTGCACTGATTTGAAGGGAAATGCCCTCCCTTTGACTCAGACTTTACTGGGGTGGTCTTCAGTGACTGACCTCCTGATAGGCCAAGCAGGTCTTAACAGACCCGAGCAGTCGATTGGGAAGATCTATTTGATTGCGGCAAATTTGCCACCATCAGTGCAGAGGTGGCTTTTGGAGTAGGTGAAGCAGGTGGACAACTAGGGCCCTGAGCAGCAAGGGGCCCTGTCACCTGCTTTAGCTATCCCAAAAGCCCACTGTCATCTTTGTGGAGGGCAATTGCCCCGGGCCCTGCGGTTCTGTCGGCCCTGCATTGCCGTGACGCTGCCTGCCCCGCCCCCCCGTGCTACGTCCCCCCCCCCAGCCTTCAGCAGCAAGCCAAAGGCAAGGGGTAGGGTGGGGCGGGAGCACAGAGCCCAGCCTCAGGGCCAGTGGTGGGGAGCTGGGGCTGGAAAGGGGAGTGCAGGGTGGTGGGGAGCTGGGGCAACAGAGAAGGGCCCAGCAGGCCTCTACGGAGCTCTGCAATGGGCCTTCGCCTTGGGCCCGCACTAGCCAAAGACCACCTCTGCATCAGTGAAGACTAGCCCAGTGACATACAAAAGTAAGGGGCTAATTTCCCCTTTTAAGCATAGCCAACAAAGTCCATTGCAGTTAAGTGGAATTACATCTCTTTAATACAATCACATACTGCACCCTTCTATATTTTATGACAATGTATTTAAGAACATGAAAATGTCAATATATTAAACCTCTGAATGTATAGGAACTTCATGGATGTTACCGTGATGCAAACTATGGTCACTTGGATCTTCACAGTGACAATGACTGAATCTCAGCTTTCTTTCTTCCCAATGTACAAGATCCTTTCACTTGAGCTAAAGGAAAACTTTAATTACTGTGACCAGTACAAGGTACATCCGAAAAAGTGATGGGTGAAATCCTGCCCTCAATTGCACTAGTATACTCCAATGGACTTTAGTTGGTTTGCACAGCTGTGCAGTAACTGCTTAGTAAAAGGACTATCCATGTGCTTTGCTGTATTGGGGCCTTGATATTTTAAATATACACATGAACATCTTATGGCTTTACCCTCATCTTTGCTTCTTTGAATGGTTCTATATTAAAATTCCTATGACGTATAGCATTTCAGCACCCAGCTGAGATATTCAAGCTGTATTCTGAAACTAGCTTTACTACTATAAGAAGGGTTCATAGGCTAGTTAAAATATAATAGCTTGCTCATGACACTTTTCCTATGGTAGCTGAAAGAAGCACATTCTTTCCATCATGCTCCCTCATCTCTTACATGATAATTGTTAAATGTCACAAAGGGATAAAGGCCTTTAACTAGAAAACAACAGAATGGATAGAATTTGAATCCTAATATTTTTCAAAATACTATGCACAAGACGGAAACATACTTCGTTGCTTATACAGCACAAGCTTTATCCTCATGCACAGAGTAGAGTCCCTCATCCACTTCCACTCTGGCCACCTTCCAAGCCAGGCCCTTCAACACCCTACATCAGTGGTTCTCAAACCATGAGTCAGGGCCCAGTGTTGGGTCGCAGCACCCCCCTCTGCCACTGCCAAAAGACTGGAATGCATTGCTGAAAGATGTACTTGTTAGGTCATGGGCATAAATAATTTTTTTCAACTGGGTCCCAAGAGAAGAAGTTTGAAAATCACTGCCCAACATCATCTAGGCCTTCCCCAGGATCCTTCTTTTCTGGCTAGACCCACAACCCAGTCAACCTCCCGCAAGCTGAGCATCCATTTTCACTAATGGAGTTGAATAACCCAGTGGTCAGCCTACATGAGCAATGAACTGTATAATCATCTCATTTGCAAAGAGTGAAGCTGAATACAGGTTAAGTTGAACAAGTCAAACTGCTTTGCTTGTTCCATGTGCTTGAATTGCTTGCAGCCTTACTCCCCACTTTTCATGCTTTCCTGGTGTCCTCTCAGTGGGTATGTCTATACTAGAAAAAGTTAAATCAACTTAACATTGGATATAGGCATCCACACTGGCATTAAGTCGACTTAATAAAGTCAACTTAAAGGCTACTTCCCATCCACACTGTCCTTAAGTCGATTTAAGAAGTTGACTTAAGGCTTAAGATGACCTAAGGAGGGTTTGTTATTAAGTCAATTTAAGCTTTCATTAAGTTGACTTAAGGAATTTCTTACGTCAACTTAATGAAAGCCCAGTGTGAACTTGGAGTAATTTAAGTCGACTTGGGTCCTTAAGTCGACTTAAATTGCTAGTGTAGATATACCCAGTAACAGTTCCTCCAGGAAATATGGGCCTTCTGTCTTCAGTTCCACTGATCTTGGTACACCCACTAGTAAGCTGCTGCCAGTGATATTTGTAGACAGCAGCAGTGGGAGCCAGAAAGTTTCTGCCCCTGCAGCACCAAATGGACACTTTCTGGGCCTAACTTTAATGAAAATCAGGATTTTCTGGCTCACCAGGTTTCACTAAAATCAATAGGGTTCTGCCCAGTGATAATCAGAACATTCTCTGAACTTTTGAAATTGATCACATGGAGTTTTCAAAAATTATGATGTAACATATGGACAAAGAGAGAAATGTCATTCAGTTATATATGGGTCATGCTTCGCTCAGGCAAATACCATTGAAACCAAAACTCAAAAGATTTTCAAAGGCTGGAGACTTAAGTCCCCGTGTTTCACTGAAAGTCAACGGGAGATGAGCGTCTAACTCCTCTTAGTGCATTTGAAAATATACAGAGCTTAGAAACCTATATGAAACTAATTGTGTAAGATGATATGATGAGATGATATACAGTGTCAGAATTAAGGGCCCACAGCTAGTCTGTTTTTAGCTACTAACTTATCCCCTAAGCAGTCCTGCTCCTGCCTTGGACAGAGCCTTGTCTCAAATCCAGGCACTCTTGACTCCAATCCCTGACTTAATCTCTGACTCTTGGCCCTAGTATCTGGCCTCTGACTACCACTCAAACTGCTAAACTTGATTTCTGCTCTAATGTCTGGCTATGACCACCCTTGCCCTAGTCACTGGCATACAGTTCTGGATAATTAACTCAGCCTCTGTCTGTTTACTGGTTCTTTTAAAGAAGTAACTTTAAAGTTAAAGAAGTATGTTTTGGATGGATGAATGAACTAAAAAGTGCATAGAAAGCTGGCTAGATCATTGGGCTCAACAGATAGTGATCAACAGCTCAATGTCTAGTTGGCAGCTAGTATCAAGTGGGTTGCCCAAGGGGCTGGTCCTGGGGCTGGTTTTGTTCAACATCTTCAATAATGATAGGGATGATAGGATGGATTGCACCCTCAGCAAGTCTGGGGATGACACTAATCTGGGGGGGGATGACACTAATCTGGGGGAAGTTGTAGGTACACTGGAGAGTAAGGATAGGATACCAAGTGATCTAGACAAATTGAAGGATTGGGCCAAAAGAAATCTGATGAGTTTCAACAAGGACAAGTGCAGAGTCCTCCACTTAAGATGGAAAAATCCCATGCATGGCTACCGACTGGGGATCGACTGACTAAACAACAGTTCTGCAGAAAAAGACCTGACGGTTACAGTGGACAAGAAGCTGGATATGAATCAACAATGTGCCTTTGTTGCCACGAGGGCTAATGGCATTTTGGGCTGTATTAATAGGAGCAATGCCAGCATATTGAGGGAAGCGATTATCCCCCTTTATTTGGCACTGATGAGACCATTTCTGAAGTATTATGTCTGGTTTGGGAGGCTCCAGTACAGGAAGAATGTGGACAAATTGGAGAGAATCCAGCAGAGGGCAACAAAAATGGTTAGAAGATTGGAGCATAAGATTTGTGAAGAGAGGCTAAGGAAACTAGGCTTGCCTAGTCTGCAGAACAGGAGAGTATGAAGGGATTTGATAGTAGCCTTCAACTATCTGAAGGGGGGGGGGCATTCCAAAGATGATGGAACTAGGCTGTTGTAAGTGGTAGCAGATGACCAAACAAGGAGCAATGGTCTCAAGTGGCAGTGGTGAAAGTCTAGGTTGGATATTGGGGAAAAACGTTTTCACTGGGAGAGTCGTAAAGCACTGGAATGGGTTATCTAGGAAAATGGTGGGATCTCCATCCTTAGAGGTCTTTAAGGGCCAGCTTGACAAGCCCTGACTGGGATGATTTAATTGTGAGTCAGTCCTGCTTAAGCAGGGAGTTTGACTAGTTGACCTCCTGGGGTCCCTTCCAACCCTATTGTTCTATGATTCTTTTAGGTCCACATGACTGTTTTAATGAATATAGAGTATATAAAAATAATCTTAATTAAGCAAATGGCTTAACTGATTACCAGTATTATCATTCTTAGAGTTCTTTAATATTTGATTGCTTAATCAAAGAAAAAGTTTCCAAAGTAGAATTTTATAAAGTTTTATTAACTTATTAACTTTATTAACTTATTAACTATTCTTAACAACAGCATCCAACTGGCTAGGCTATAAGAAATGGTATTGATCTATGATTTTGTGGGCATAAACTAGAAAATTGGTCAATATACTAATGATCCAGATTTTCAGAATCAAATAATACAATCGCAAAAGAAAATAATACATATACTTAACTACTATCCCAGAAAGGTTATTTTGTTAAGATTTTTGGATTAAGAGTTCTTCAGAATAGGGCCTCACTCTTGCCAATTGGTTACCAACTCCGGTGCTGCTAACAAAACATAGAAAAAATAATCCAAAGCAAGAGCCTAAAATAATCTGGTCCGTTACTTATATGCCGATTCACCAAGGTTTCCTTCCCTATGGAGTATCTCAGCAGCAGTGCCAGGTGGCTCTAGCATTCCCAGTCTCTGGAGCCCATGCTTGAGCACTGCTCTGCCTCAACCCACCTTTGCCTCAGACTGGCTGGCCTGTGCCACCGCACCCCAGTGACACCCACAGTGCTGAGATTCTAGAAAGATGTCACTGGGTATAGAAGAGCCTTTTGTAATGTTGACTTCAGACCACTGAGAACTTAAATAAAACTACCAACTGATTGAATGTAGGCCAAAATCTATCTTGCATTCAATGACAATGACTTTCGGTCGATTTTGGCTTGAGCCAGATTTTCAGTCACTAGCTCACGGATGAAAGATTAGTTATCTCATTACCAGTCCACTGGCACGTTTTCTTGAAACACTATAGGCAGGTGTATATTGCTCCATCATGTGTTCACAGTTCTGGGTTAGATGATACAGTGATGTCAATCGATTTACTTTTAAATAACTGGCTTCTAAATACTTTTTATAGCAAAAGTGTTCCTAAAATATTTCCTTCAGCAGGCTTTATGTAAGTATCATACCCTCACAAAGTCACATTTTAAGACTTGTATACAACAGTGGTAGGGGGAGAAAACTATAGGCCAGTTTCATTGCCAGATTAATTTTTACTGCAGCCTTGAATTTTCACTATGCTTTGATGGAGGGCTGTAATAATCTGTCAGAACTACAGTCAGATATCAGTATTGTTGTATATTGATGGACTTTGTTACAGTGGCTATTATTTTTACTATGAAACAAGCTTACTGCTTTATTATTGAGAAGCAAGAAAAGACCTGAATTTGACTGAACTATGAATAGCACAGGTCCTTTCAAACAACACATTCTTCATCTTCAAATTTTGACAGAGGAATATGGATATTGTTTAGAGAATCTTTCTTTTTCATATGAATAAACACATCCGAGATGAAAATAGGCATGCCCTTGGAGTCAAAGTCATTTCTGTATGCAAGGTCGTATGCAAGTTGAAATTGGTTTAAGAAACATGGTGCTATCAATTGATTCAATACTGCAAGGGATTGACCAATTGCCCCTCCGAAATGTCAAAGAAAAGACAATATTCAGCATCTCCCAGTATTTCGAGGTTACACACTTTCTGGGCTGTATCCCCAAATATGTTGTCCTTTATTTTGTTTGCAAATGGTGCAATAAATGACCATTTCTGACTGAAGATATTTGCCAGCTTATTGGACTTCATCCTACTGACTACTGGGCCTGAGCCAGTTGCCATTCAAGTCAAAGGGAGCAGGGCTAACTTCTGTAGATCCATAACCATAATAATATTTATAGAAGTAAACTCAGGATTGAACAGCATTCAAATTTGATTTTTGTTTTCAAAGTCTGAAATGATAGGTTCACAATCTTCCCATCACAATCATGTACAAAACCCACAAACCCAACCAGGAAAAGCAAAATGAAATTTCCTCCCACGCACTTATGATGACAGTAGAGAATGAATTCCTTTCCCTTTTAACAAAAAACAGTTTTTCTCTGCAGGAAAGTGGTGTTTATGTTTCAGTACATGGGACTCTCCTCTGTGAGAAATTATTGAATAAATGTAATATATAATATTGTGGTGTTGGAGGTTAGGTCTTTTAGATGAGATGCAAAACCAAGCTTCTATATAATTTTATTTTTTTTAAAAAAAATGTCATTTCTTGCAAAAATAGGCAGTGTTCTTCCCAAATGTCATTTTGGCCTATTACACTATGTGCCTATCTAAATTCCTCCAAAATGTCTTTCTTTTTTAGTTCATGCTTTTAATTGGTGGATGTAATAGGAATATTTTTTTTAATTGTTTTCTCTTACTCCCCACTGATGATTCAACCAGGCACAGGTGATTCATCTCTGTTTCTTATGATAAAATGTTTGGTCATGCTGTTCTGCAACAGTAAACATATGGTGTCTCCCACCTGAGAGATGCCTACACTTGACTTGGAGCTCAAATGATTTCTGTATGTATAATTTGGGATCCACTGAATGCAAAGCGCTATATAAATACAAGTTGTTGTAAAATAATTGATAGCTTATATTTTGGCTATGTTATTACGAGATCAGTGGTTCAATATTAGCAATTGGGAAGTGGTTTAACAATATAATGTTCTATTTGGAGCAAAATATACTTCCAGCGCTGCCTCGCTATCATTTGCCTGTTGAAGAGTCAGTGTTCAAGTGTAATGTTGGTCCTTCAATTTACACTCTTATGTTCCACAGAAGCCTAGACTTTTCAGCATGTTGGTGATTATATTTTATCCTGGATTCTTCTTCTTCTTTTCTGAACATTCATTTAAGAACAAAATAGAATTTGCATTGTGCATTCAGGTATTACCACATGGGTACAATCAGTTCTGTCTCTGCATTATTATTTTTATTACAGTAGTGCCAGTGGAGATCAGAGCCAGGTTTTGCTAGTGTAAAAACACACAATAAAACTGTCCCTGCACTCAAGAGAATACAATCTAAAGGCAGACCAATGCCCACAGCAGGTCAGTGGCAGAGCTGTTGTTAGACCTTCAGTTGTCCTGAGTCCTAATGAGGCATGTCCAGTGAACCACTCTGCTTCTCCTGCACACTCTTATCTGCTGCCTTTTTAGAACGTGTAAGTTTTCAGAATGCTGCATTCTTAATGTTTTGCCTATTAATAAGATACAAGTATTTAGTAATGATTTTAACAAACACTAGCAGCAAACCAGCCATCTCCTTAGTGTCATCAGGGCTCAACTTTCAAAAGATTAGCTACTTCCCTTCAATTGCACAGTGCAAACCAACAGCACTTCTTAAACATTTCTTTTAGTATTCTCTGACTTGAATAATTAACTCCTCTGACCCTACCTTGTCACTTACTGGCTGGCATGGTCAAATGCTGTCATTAACTTTCAGCCTTAGATGTGCTTTCTCATACTTTCCATTTGCTGATACAAATACCTGGCCTTGAAGCTCATATTTCTAAATGTGGAAGTGCATGAACTCTTCAAAGGCCTCCCCCACAGCTGAACATTCTTTGCAAATGCCATTGGATTTCTGACAAAAACAGTGTTGTGGTCCCTTGTTTTTCTTGTCTTCTTGTGTCCCACATTTCTGGGTCATCGCAGAGGAAACATGTTGGAGAAAGAGCAGAGGTTTGCCTCATAGTGGCTTTAAAAAAAAAAAATCAGCAAAGCCAGGAAGCTCACAAACCTCTGGCAAGCAGCCACCTTCAGTTTTCTGAGAAGCCAGTCATGTGTTCCAGTCTGTGTTTCATTTCAAAAAGCAGACACTGCTTTGAGTGAATTTTAAAGAATATGGAGCATAGCATATCATGTTTTCCTGGCTTGTTTTCCATCAATGCAAAATGCAAGCAGTGCAATATTCTGGACTCTGGAGTTTACTGAAAGTAAAGAAGGAACATCTTTAAGACATTGGTTCCTCAGTGAGTTACTGAGGTTCAGTTTAGAAGTCCAAATCCTGCAGCTCTCTCTGGCTATGTCTACACTAGAAAAGTTAAGTTGGCTTTTGTTAAGTCGACTTTAATAAGGTCGACTTTAAGTCGACTTAAAATCAACCTTATTAAAGTCAACTTAAGTGGCAACACTATAAGTCGATTTAGTCCACTTTGTTAAGTCGACCTAACTGCCCTTAGGTTGACTTAACAAAGTGGACTTACACATCCACACTGGGCTTAGCTCGACCTAAGGAAGCGTTAGGTCGACCTAAGGAGGCTTAAGTTGACCGAATGAGTGATATTCCAAAGGGGTAGCCGTGTTAGTCTATTGTAGAAAGACAACAGACTCTGTTGTCTAATGAGTGATAGTTATTAAGTCAACTTAAGCTTAAGCTTTCATTAAGTTGACTTAAGGAATTTCTTAAGTCTACTTAATGAAAGCCTAGTGTGGATGTGGCTTAATTTAAGTCGACTTAAGCCTCCTTAAATCGACTTAAATTGCCTCTCATTGTGGGGAGTTTTGTACAAGTAAGAACTACAGAATTTGCTCCAGCATGTAAATATCTCTCCCTGCACTGCCAGGTAAAGTGGGTGAGGAAATTGCAGCATAGCAATCACCTTTCTCTTTTGATGTATAGGGAATGAACCAATTGTCATCAATCTAAACGAACGATTTATGTTCATGTTCTTTTACATCCATAGTTTGGATTACAACATTATCACCAATTTATAAAGCAATCACAGAAGCTGAATAAGCCTTTGGATGCTGTTCACTTAGAGTTAATCCACACTTTAAAAACTGAATAGTCTCCATCACCAAAGAGTGGCATGGTTTTTTAATCTATAGGAAATATGTTGCATTCAGCAGCATTACAGAATTTTTAACTCCTGAATAATCCACACTGCAGTCTTCAGTGTCAGCCAGGAGAGAGAGAAGGGGGATACAAAATTTAAATGATTATTAACTTTTCCTGTCACTAACAAAGCTAATTCTTTGATTATGGAGGTTATTAACTTGATTCAGGGATCAAAAAAACTGTAATGGAAAAAACCACTAAAATGCTCTTTAGAGTATTTAAGATTTCCAGTCCTCCCTTTGGAAGGAAAATCTAAAACTTAACCCAATAAGAGAGAAGATGGGTTTATTCTGATGCCAGAAATTCTTTAATTAATGTATCCGGTTTTCAAGGTGATGAATGGAGACTGTAAGAGTGTAATAATTAATTATTAATATTATGAAATTCTCAAGATCATTTTCCCCTTAGGTTTTCCAAAAGTTCACTATATCCATAACTAATATTGTAAATAAACAATTGTAGATTTGCTACAATTGTGCTTGTCAGTAAAGTCAGATCCATTTAGAAAGAGACATTTCATCTTAATGTCTATTGCATGCCCACCCTTTGTTTGCACTTATTTATCTACACTGCAAATGGTTGTGTTGATTCATACCGTCACTATAGAGCTACAGAATCTGTTTATAGCAAAGATTGATGTACTGCCTGTGTTGAGGCCATTAGCCATTGTGGATGGAGTGCTACCATCTATACATCTGTTTTAACATTCCAACCTTTAAAGCTTGTACTTTACAGCCACAGGGTCCATGTCTAGAAAAAGATATTAAATATTTTAAAATATCTTTAAAAGTTATTTTAAAAGCTTTTTTTTAAAAAAAAAGTGATCACATGACCAGGGGAAAAAGGGGAAGAATATTTTATAAAACTAATCTCTGTTGTGCATCCATCCACTCACTTATTCTCTCAAGTTCTCAAATCACTCATTCCAAATTGTTCTCTCATAGAAAATCTGGACAGGAAGAGGTCATTGAAAACATTCTTGGGACTGAGGCTACAAGCATTTGCTGCTGTAGCATAGCACAAGCAGACTCTTTGAAAACAACTTTAAGAGGAAAATTGAAAGCTTATAGGCTATGTCTACACTTGCAAGTTAGGTCGATTAAGGAAGCTTAAGCTGACCTAACTTAGTCCCCGTCCACACCAGGCTTTCATTAAGTCAACTTAAGAAATTCCTTAAGTCGACATAATGAAAGCTTAGGTCGACTACATAAGAACCGCCGGTTAGGTTGACCTAACCCCTAAGTCGACTCCTTAGGTCGACCTAAGCACAGTGTGGATGCTTAAGTCCACTTTATTAGGTCGACCTAAGGGCAGTTAGGTCGACTTACTAAGCCCCCGTTCAGAGAACCCACTTTGTTAAGTCGACGTAACTTTTTGTAGTGTAGACATAGCCATAGTGAACAAGTGAGAACAGTGCTTACTGTAACTGTGTGCCTAGCAGTAGATTTCCAGTCTTGTACTATAAATTAGCCTGTACTAGTAATTACTCAAGAACACTAAACTGGAAAAAATTAGCTAGCTTTATGTTAATCATTTTTTTTTTTTTACTTTGCTCTATAATCTTTTGCTAAGCAATGGACAAAAATTTAACAAAATTAAGTCTGCATTTAAAGTGAGAGAAATATACCACTTGAGACACAGGTGGCAGAAGCCAAACCTTAATATATTGAAATAAGTGATCTGTGTGTATACAGTTGCTTTTTTTAAAAATGTGCCTCTTTCAAGGTTTTTTATATAGTGGACTTAGATCAGAGAGCTGAGCTAAGTAAATACAGTTATGGATTCTGAGCAATCTTTTGTTGCCAATCAAACTAATGATTTTCTTTCCCTTACCCTTTCCCTGTAACTCTCACTTTGATTTATACTCAGTGAATTTTTTTTGATGTTTCAGGGAAGTTAAAATCATGATCATAATTGAACTGATTTATATTACAGAAAATTTACACCTGTTTGAATTTTTCCTAAATTAACTGTCATTCCAGTATTCATATAGCTGCCATTCGGTAACAGATTTTCAAAATGTCTGCCTTTCTTTCTCCGGTCTAATCTAGCACTCTGAACCCATTCCTGTGCCATATACAGAACTCCCCCCAAAGTCAATGGAAATTCCTGGCATGGAATAACTGAAGCATTGTGCCCCTAAGATATCAAGTCTTGGTGTCAAGGGATATATGTCAAGGCATTCTATGGACAACTAACAGAAGTTTCCAGATCGTCGCAGGCCCTGGTTCTTATGGGGGACTTCAATTATCCTGACGTCTGCTGGGAAGATAATACAGCAGTGCACAGGCAATCCAGGAAGTTTTTGGAGAATAATGAGGACAACTTCCTAGTACAAATGCTGGGGGAACCAACTAGGGGCCTTGCACCTCTAGACCTATTGCTCACAAACAGAGAAGAATGGATCGGGGAAGTAGAAGTAAATGGCAACCTGAGCAGCAGTGACCATGAGATGGTAGAGTTCAGGATCCTGATCAATGGAAGGAAGGAAAGAAGCAGAACACACACCCTGGACTTCAGAAAAGCAGATTTTGGCTCCCTTAGGAAGCTGATGGGCAAAGTCCCATGGGAGGCTGATCTGAAGGGGAAAGGTGTCCAAGACAGCTGGCTGTATTTTAAAGAAACCTTGTTAAAGGCACAGGAAGATAACATTCTGATGTACAGAAAGAACAGCAAATGTGGACGACGACCAGCGTGGCTTAGCAGGGAACTCTGCGGGGAGCTGAAACATAAAAGGGAAGCTTACAAGAAGTGGAAGCTTGGACAGATGATAAGGGAGGTGTATAAAGATATTGCTCGGGACTGCAGGGATAAAATCAGAAAGGCCAAAGGACAATTGGAGTTACAGCTAGCAAGAGATGTGAAGGATAACAGAAAGGGGTTCTATAAGTATATCAGCAACAAGAAAAGCATCAGAGGTGGTGTAGGTCCCTTACTGAATGGGGCAGGCATCCTCATGGAGGATGATGCGGAAAAGGCTGAAGTACTCAATGCTTTTTTTACTTCAGTCTTCACAGGGAGGGCCAGCTCCCAGGCTACTACACGGGGTAACGCGGAATGGAGAGAAGAGCAGCCCTTGGTGATGGAAAGTCAGGTTAGGGAACACTTAATGAAATTGGATGTGCACAAGTCCATGGGGCCGGATGAACTGCATCCAAGGGTGCTGAGGGAGTTGGCGGAAGTGATTGCAGAGCCGCTGGCCATTATCTTTGAGAACTCGTGGCGAACGGGGGTGGTCCCGGAGGATTGGAAAAAGGCAAATATAGTACCTATCTTTAAGAAAGGGAAAAAGGAGGATCCGGGGAACTACAGACCGGTCAGCCTCACCTCAATCCCTGGGAAAATCATGGAGCAGGTCCTCAAGGAATCCATCCTGAAACACTTGGAGGAAACTAGAGTGATCAGGAACAGTCAACATGGATTCACCAAGGGCAAATCACCAACGGCCTGACCAACCTGATTTCCTTCTATGATGAGATGACTGGATTTGTGGATGCGGGAAGAGCCGTTGACATGGTATACCTTGACTTTAGCAGGGCTTTTGATATGGTTTCCCACAGCATTCTCGTCGGCAAGTTAAGGAAGTATGGGTTGGATGAGTGGACCGTAAGGTGGATCGAAAACTGGTTAGATCAACGGGCTCAGCGGGTAGGAATCAATGGCTCGATGTCTGGTTGGCAACCGGTAACAAGTGGAGTGCCCCAGGGGTCGGTCCTGGGGCTGGTTCTATTCAACATCTTCATTAATGATCTTGATGATGGAATAGACTGCATGCTTAGTAAATTTGCGGATGACACCAAGTTGGGGGGAATGGTAGATACTCTGGAGGGCAGAGACAGGATCCAGGGAGACTTGGACAAATTGGAACACTGGGCCGAAAGAAACCTCATGAGGTTCAACAAAGACAAGTGCAAAGTCCTGCACTTAGGACGGAAAAATCCCATGCATTGCTACAGGCTGGGGACCGATCGGCTAAGTAGCAGCGCTGTAGAAAAGGACCTGGGGGTTATGGTGGATGGGAAGATGAATATGAGCCAACAGTGTGCTCTTGTTGCGAAAAAGGCCAATGGCATATTAGGCTGCATCAGTAGGAGTATTGCCAGCAGATCGAGGGATGTGATAATTCCCCTCTATTCGACACTGGTCAGGCCGCATCTGGAATACTGTGTCCAGTTTTGGACTCCCCACTACAGAAAGGATGTGGACAAATTAGAAAGAGTCCAGCGGAGGGCAACAAAAATGATTAGGGGCTGGGGCACATGACTTATGAGGAGAGACTGAAGGAACTAGGCTTATTTAGTCTACAGAAGAGAAGACTGAGGGGAGATTTGATAGCAACCTTCAACTACTTGAAGGGTTGCTCCAAAGAGGAGGGAGCTAGGCTGTTCTCGAGGGTAACAGAGGACAGAACAAGGAGCAATGGTTTCAAATTACAGCTGGGGAGGTCAAGTTTGGATATTAGGAAAAGCTTTCTCACTAGGAGGGTGGTGAAGCATTGGAATGGGCTACCTAGGGAGGTGGTAGAATCTCCATCTTTGGAGATTTTTATGGCTCAGTTAGACAAAACCCTGGCTGGGGTGATTTAGGGGGAGTGGTCCTGCTTTTTAGCAGGGGGTTGGACTAGATGACCTCGTGAGGTCCCTTCCAACCCTATTATTCTATGATTCTATATCTTATTTAAGGGACTGGGGCTATATCTACGCTAGAAAAGTTAAGTCAACTTTGTTAAATCGACTTAATAAGGTCAACTTTAAGTCGACGTAATGTCGACCTTATTAAGTCAACTTAAAGTCACTTTAACTTTTCTAGGGTAGACATAGCCCCTTGTCGACCTTATTAAGTCTACTTAATGCCTTATGTCGACTTAATAAAGTCAATTTAGGCGTTAATCTCCATGTACACTGGCTTGAAGTCGATTTAAGGAGTCGATCTAAGGCTTAAATCGACCTAAAATGAGGTATTATTAAGTCGATTTAAGCTTTTCTTAAGTCAACTTTAGGAAGTACTTAAGTCGACTTAATAAAAGTCCAGTGTGGACTTGGCTTTGTTTAAGTCGACTGAAGCCTCCTTAAGTGAACCTAACTTGCCATTATAGACGCACCCTGGGAGAGCTATCAAATCTATGTAACTGGATGCCTAAGCCTTTATGAAGTTCAATTGGCTTCAATGAGATTCTATATGTCTGTTCATATAGCTCCAATTGCAGAATCAAGGCCTACATTTGTAAAACACCTTATAAATCAAAGGCTTTCTCTTTTAAAATAAAACTAACACATTATATTACAAGTCTTCAAATATGTTAAGGGTCCTGTGAACTGTTATTCTCCTTGACCACTGGAGACAAGACAAAAAGTACTGGGTTTACTCTGCAGCAAGGGAGATTAGGACAAACTTTTTTAACTTTAAAGGTAGGTAAGATGAGGAATTGGCTTCCAAGGGATGCAAGCTTATAGAATTCCCATCACTGGAATTTTTTAAGAACAGTTTAGACAAACACCTGTCAGGGTGGTCTCAGTACATGGTCCTGCCCTAGCACAAAGAGCTGGACTTGATGGTTTCTTGAAGTCCCTTGCAGCCCTACCTTTCTATGATTCTATTATTTTATATTAAACCATATGTCTTTAATAAACTTGCTGGTAACCTTTCACATTATGGATATCCTTCACTTGAAAACACTGACCTGTATGCTGAAGAAGGTATTTGGCAGCAGCATATACCTACAAAGTTTCATTTCTTGTATTTCTTTTGTTTTAGCAACTGAAACTGTCCTAGTTCTCAGTTTGATATAATTACTCTACAATGGATATCCACTATTAAGTAGGTTGACTAGAATTTCATATTAAACTCAGTGAGTTTCTGAGAATGCACCATACTTTTGATGTATTTATCAGAACCAGAAGTTCTTATGAAAATATATCTTACTTTTCCCACCCAACTGCTGCCCATTCATGCCACCCCATCCTACTGTAGTAAAAAGGGTAAAGTCACTGGGGTTGCACAAGTATAAAGAGGATAGAATTTTATCCTAAAAACTTAAAACATACCATGTTTTCTTTTAACTATTATCTCTGGAATTATATTGAGAGATTCTGAGCAGAGAGTTAATAGCCATGTCAGGAAGAAGGCTACAGAATATGGACATTATTATTCTGTGTTTATCCAAATCATTATAAACAAATTTTAATATAAATTTATTTTGACACAGTTTCTTTTGTGGAAAGTAGGAATCATGAAAACTCAGACTCTCTCAAGTGTGCAGATGTCCTTAAGTGACACTGTTTTTACACTAGTATCTTTAAATATTAATACCATCAAAATTTCAAATAATTAAGTAGCCTCACATACTCCCTCTGCCTATGTCTTTTTATTTCTCTTGCTTTAGTATATTTGATGGTTCTTTCTATTGTTGCTCCCTCTCATTGACTGATTAGTAATATAATACACTCATAGCTGGCCCTGTGCTTTATGTCTTCATATGAAAAAAAAAAGCCCTAAATGGATGCCTTGCTAACATGTCTAAAGATTGAAAATATAACCTAAAAAATGCTGATGTGTTTTTTCCCACAAAACAAACCCTGTGGCTTGTAATTTTAGAAGCTCTAATTACCAAGGGAATTTCTTTCTCAGATGGTGTGAAAGTTGAAAACAAAATGAAACCTTCTTATAAGGAAGTCAGTTTGTTCTGTAAACAATTTCATTATGAATCAAGGTTACAACAACTAAATCTGCAATGTATTGAAATGATTTGGAACTTTCAGTCTGTTGCTGTCATCAGTTTCACTCTGAGTTCTGTGAGGCCAATCCACCTCCTCTTTCCATGGAGGTACCATGGCAGCAAGAACAGTGTGACTTCTGCAGAAGGGTGGAAGAGAGATTCCAAGAGCCCTATGAAAGGATCTGAAGCAAGCGCAAGACCAGAGGAGCTGCAGCTGCACAGACACTCCAGTTCTCCAACCCACTTTAAGCCTGTATTAGAGGCGTGAGGCTAAAGTTGTTTGCCTTTTCATTCCCATGCCCTTCTTTGTGTTTCTCCCCAGTTCAGCCCTTGGCTGGATTTGGATTGTTGATTTACCCCTCAAAGCAAGTCCCACTAGAACAAGAAGGAAAGAAATGATGGAAGCTTTTAGGGAATGATTTAGGCCTGACAATAAGCTGCTTCTTATCCTCTGAGCATGTAGTTGCTGCAGCACTCTTAGGGGGCACTGTATCTGGCTTAGTCCTGAGGTACTCAGGGTGCCTTAGGGACTTGGCTGGTAATGTGAAGTCCCTCTTCCCCCTACAAGATTTGTGACATTTAAAGTCATGAAAGCCCTTATATGTTATGTGAAACACTTGTAACTTTTTATGGTTTCATTTCAAATCTTCATGCACAAGATCTGAGGTTGAGCTTTTCTAGTTACTGGCACTTGTCTGACAGGATCTGACATAAAACAAGTGTTAAAAGTTAAATGGGACACACAGGTATTTCTGGTTTTTTTTTGTTTTAATTCACAAAGAAGGGGAAAGAAAGGGTATAATGGAACTGGAGTGACTTGCACTAAGAAGGGAATGTCAGCCTTTGGATTTCTTAAATTTCCTGGCTATTGTTAATTTAAATCAGATCCCTAAAGTTATTTAAACATTGTTTTGTGTATTTATTTCCTTGGTATAAAAGAATGAAATGGATTAAATTTTCATGGATGTTTATATAATATATATTATTTACAGAGGCCTTCATGATGCCAAAGGAGCCAATGTACCCATTAAGCAATTGTTAACATGCATAATATGTATCAGGTAGACATGATGGCTCCAAGAGGGTTGTCCTACTCTATCTTACATTAACAGATAACTGTAATGTTTTGTAAATTACATATTATTTGTCTTATAAAACAGTGAATCTTTCATAAAGCCTTCCTGGTCTGTCTTGTGACATTGGCTACATTGTAAAAATATATATAATAGACCTTAAAAGTTTTCATGCATACTCAGCTAGCTGATTTATCGACCTCATTACCAAAGCCTTTAAAAATGTTTTGAAGCTATCAAAAGGAATTAGACTATATTATGTAATTACTTGCAACATTTACTTTTTAATTGGAGATAAACAGTTGTAAAGTATCTGAAAATGACAAACTTCAGTGTTGTTCTATTTTAGTCATTCATTTCTTAACTTTTTTCATCAGCAAAGAATCCAAATTCAGGAAAATAATTCTGGGAGCAATTCACAGTAATTTACCTGTTTTATTCTTTCCCATTTTGTCTAAATTAATGGTCAAATGGGATTTTTTTTTAAACTGGAAGAAAAAAAAAAAGCATGGCCTTTAGCAAGAGCTGGGTGCAAGCCTTTGAATATCCTGCTTGCTAAGAGAACCCCAGCTGCAGTCTTCTGTAGCAAAAAA